>JAPJBO010000609.1:0-139846 GCA_030068145.1 Diplonema papillatum
AGTGACTGCAAATGTTGACGAGATGGACGAGGCGCTGAACACTGCGTGGGACCCTATCCTGCGTAAGTACAAGGACGGGCCAGAGCCGGAGTACGAGCCGTTTCGGGATCGGTTCCAGGATCACATCGGCCCACACTTGATGGAAGCCGGAACAATCACGGGGGAGGAGCTGCGAATTCTGCTGAGGAAGAAGCCGAAGAAAAGCGCGTCAGGGGTGGATGGCTGGCGCATGGCTGAACTGCGGGAGTTGCCGCTCCCCCTGCTGAATGCACTTGCAGACGTCATGAACCTGGTCGAAGCGACTGGGGACTGGCCGGCAAGCATGACAACTGCGCTGGTGTCGATGGTGCCGAAAGATGAGAGCCAAGACCCGCTGCACACGAGGCCGATAACCGTCACGTCCGCCGTGTACCGCTTGTGGGCCTGCCGCAGGCTTGCGGACATTGTCCTGTGGCAGGAGGGGTGGATCGAAGAAGGACAGAAAGGCTTTCGGCCGGGCCACCGGATCGAGGACGTCTTGATGGAGATAGGGCTCGAGGTGGAGGACGCCTTGCTGGACGGAGAGCCGCTCTACGGAGTGGCGCTGGACTTCCGGAAGTGTTTCGACATGGTCCCGCGAGAGGTAGTGCTACGCCTGGCTGAGGACTTAGGACTGCACGGTCGGGTTCTCAAGCCGCTGAGGGCGATTTACAGTCTGCTCGCAAGACGCTTCAAGTTGCCGCTAGGGGTGGGCAGGGAGTTTAGTGTGACCAACGGTATCCTTCAAGGGTGCCCTGTGTCCGTCATACTCATCAATGCCCTGCTGTCGGTAGTGATGAAAGCGGTCAAAAAAGAAGCTGAGGGTGTGAGTCCTAAGTCGTACGCGGATGATGCCACACTACTGTCCAGGCTGTCGGAGGCCGCACTGCAAAAGGGAGTCGACATTGTTGACGAGTTCTGCACACTCACCGGAATGCAGCTAAACCTCGAGAAGACCATCGCATTCTCGACGAGGCAGAGGCACCAGTCGACGCTCAGACTCCGAAGCGGAAATGCGCTGCTGCGATTTAGCAAGTCCGTCACGTGTCTGGGGGCCCTAGTCTCAACGGCGAAGAACAGAAAGGAGAGGTCCGACTCTAAGAGGGTAGAGAGGGCGGCGGCCCTAGCGGAGGGCCTCCGCCACGCGCCATTCCGGTACGAAAAGCGGGTCCGTATTGTGCAGTCGAATGTGTTGCCGGCAGCGCTATCGGGCTGCTCCTTCGCGCCGGTGTCAAAGGTGGCGATGAAGCGGTTGACGACGTCGGTGATGGGTCTGATCTGGGGTGGAGCAAACCCGAAGCGCGCGAGAGAAATGGTCCTGAACTTCCAGGAGAAGGGCCACCTGACGGACCCCGGTACGTGTTTAGCGTACCGGGTGACGACGGCGTTCTACGCGGCGTGCGAGAGGCTGCCGCGACTGCTACCTCTGATGGAGAGTATCCGGGGGCGGTACGCCGAGGGGGACCAACCCCTCGGCCCAGTCGGGCTGGCGATGAGGAGCATGGAGGAGTGTGGACACATATGGGAGCCTGGGCCCCTATCTCGCACGCTACGACGGAATGGTGCAGTGTTCGACCCGCTGGCCTCGTCGCCCTCGAAGAGGGGGCACGAAGTGAGGGCGGACCTGAGAACGAGGACGTGGGCCCGACTGATGGCGAGAAGGCCAGGATATCAGGGGCTGGAAAGAGCCGACTTGGAGCGCACGAATGCGTTCTGGAAGACGAGGGAATGTTCCGCGCACACGGCGAAGCTAATTCGAGTTGCGATTGCGGGGGGTGTGAACACGGCGGAGTTCACGTCGCGGATGAGGCAGGCTGGAGCTGAGCCGCAGGCGCCCAGCTGCAAGCACTGTGGGAGCGGCGTGATGGAGAACGAACAGCATATCTACTGGGACTGCGACGCATACTCACACATTCGCCGGCGGGAAGCACACGCCGGGCTGATGGCGGCCAACCGAACCGAGTGGCCCCGATGCACGCTGGAACATGGTGTGGTTGTACCGGGGAACGCCCACTTATCGAGGCGGCTCCAGGAGATGATGGCTGAAATCCTTGCGGAACGTGCAGGGCTCGAAGCACGTGGCTGGGTAGCCAGGAACCCCACGACCCCCTGGTCGAGAGCGGATGCGATGCCTGCCGAGAAATTTGACCACCCCTTTGCGCGGATTGCCCCGGCATGGACGTGGGAGCGAAACAAGACCTGGGGACTACCGACGTTTTATGCGTTGGTAGCGTGGCTGTCTGACATGCAGTGGACCGAGAGCGGGCAGGCGTCAATGCTAGAGCTTGCGATCGACTTTGAACTCTTCTCGGGCCTCAGCATGCCGCTGCACGGGAATGCGCCGAAGGGGGTGAGAGAACGGGGAAACGTCCTGCGCTGCATGATGAGCGCGTTGGACAAGCTGGCGGCACAGCAAGGGCTGGGAAGCTGCATGAGAGGGGAGAGGGTGTGCCCGACGACGTCGCTGTCGTTCATGGGCATCTCGGGGATATCGGGTGTACGGCCCAGGCCACGCTTTCGCGAGGCACACACGGGGACGATACTTGAGGAACAAGTGAAAGGAAGCGATGTAGGGACGCAGTGCCCGGCGTACCCTGACTGGACGATCGGGAGAGCGGCGAGGTGGGCCCTGCCTGCCCCACCACAACTGCACCCAGACCCCGTGCATATGCCGGGTGTCGATATAGAGAAGGCACTCGTCACGTGCGCGACCCATCACAAAGGGAAGTGTGAGGCGTGCAGAGCACTCGTCCGAAGGGACGTGCCCACGGTAGAGATGTGCTGCCGGCACCATCACCACGCGAACGATGGGCAGCCGATCGCGGTGTGCACAGAGCACAGCACGACGAAGTGCGGCGAGTGCAAGACGGCGGCGGCGTGTTGCCGCAGCGGGCATCATGCCTGCCGCACGCATGGCAGAGGAACCTGCCAAGAGTGCAAAAGGCTCCCTACGCTGACGCAGAGGCGACCGGCGGCATGTTGCCGCCGCGGCCACCACCAGTCCAACGAACCGAACGTCCCGTCAACCCCCGGACGCAACAAGAAGAAGAGGCCCTCCTCACCCACCCAGGTGGGCGTACAACGGGGAACGCCAGTTGGAAAGCGAGCGGCGCAAGCGCCGCCCGCGGCAACGAAAAAGGAGACGGCGACGACCGGACGGGCGACCAAAAGGCCGCCACCAACGCCAGGAACCAGCGAACGACCAGCGCTGAAGAAAAGGGTGCTAGGCACCCCGAAGGAAGGCCCGATCGCCGGCCGCAAGCGGAAGAAGACGAAGGCGACCACCCCCGACTCAGGGGTGCATCGAAGGAAGAAGAAGGTACCGAGGGCAAGCAGCTCTCAGAAACGACCGGGGACCACGGGCACACCAACGCCCTCGAAAGTGAAAAACGGACACACGTGCCCGCCCTCGTACTCGCCGACTCAGTCTCTGGAATCGCAAGAAAGCCAAACCCCGCTAGCTCCACAAATGCTCGACCTTGACGACGCAATGGCAGGTGACGACGTCATCCGATAACCTGACTTTCAAGGCAGTGCATGTTAATCCACGTGGTTCATGTACTTAAAAGAACTCAATGCTGAGCCGCACTCACGGTGGGCGGCACTCCCAGCAGAGATGCATCATCCGGCTACGAATCGGTACGTCCAGACCCGGCCCCGGGCTGCAAATCACCAACCACCACGAAGCTTTGTCGAAGGCCGCTAGGCAAAAGAAAACAGTCGAACGACGAAACGGAGTCATCACGATTTCCCAAGAAGTCTACAGTAGGGTCGGGCATGCGTGCACCCTACGACCCGACCCTACTGTTCCCGGGCACCGACCAGCACCGGTGCCAGCCCCCACACTGTTCTGTACTACTAGTACAGTCACCCGCAGCACCCCGCACGGCTCAACGTGTGCTGCGTTGCAGGCTAAAGTTTCGTGACACGTCTCGTATTGTTTCCTTGATCATAATTTGGATGAACTCCTCGGTTTGTGAAAACCGAGTGTGGCTGCCGGCAGCAGTGCCGCGGAACAAGCACAGCGGAGTGACAGCCACGCGTTCGTAGCGCGGTGGCGGCGACGTCTGCAGAGTCTGGGGTGCGGTAAGGATCGGCAAGGCCTCCGGGTTCAGTCGGCGTTTCGCCAGATCCAGCAGTCTTGAACAGGTGATGACTCAGCTGGGAACGGAGACTTTCTTCGAGCTGCCGGCCATTGACTTCAATTTGAAGCCTACAAGGGTTTCGGCAGACGAGTGTGACCTTACCGAACGACCACCCAGTACCTGCATCTGCAGGCCGCTCACACGATTCCGTGACCACGTTTTGTCGTAGATCGCTCACTACTTTACTGCTTTAGTGGCCGGACTGCGTTTTTGATGGAGGAACGTGGGGCGGTCTTTGATAATGGTCTCCACTATCTTCCAAAGGGCAGGTGAGTGCGTTCTTCTTGTGGCGAATCCCCAGGAGGCCCCGAGGGGCTTTGGGGGGCCCCGTCCGATGGGGAGTGACTGGTCTAAACGGTGGCTTCGGCAGTCCACGCTGCAGCATCTGCCCAAGTGTTGGTAAGTGGTGGTACCGGCCAAATACCTGACTCAGCCCGGGGCTCTGGAGTGCAATGAGAGCTCCAGCCCGGGGCTCCGGGCCCACACTGTCTCGAGTGCTCTTCGCTCTGCTGTTGGGGTCCTGATTGGCTTCGCTTCATGGAACCGTAGTGACTCTGGCGCCCCAGGCTTCCCTGCTGCATCACCCTCGCCGCCTGCGTGGTTGCAGCCTCACCGACCCTCACTGAGGCTCGGTAAGCTGCAGCGGGCCCGGCAGTGAGGCCTCAGTGCACAGGGCAAAGCAGGTGCCAGGAAACACGCCAAAATATGCCCAGAAAACTTCGAAACTGAAGAAATTGGGGCGAAAAGTATCCTGAATGGGCTGGGAACCCCCCCCCCAAAAAAAAGCTACAAAAGGCTACAAAAGGCTACAAAAAGCTACGCTGTAGCTAGCTATAGCTTTTTGTAGCTAAACCTCACACTGATCAGGGTGGATTCGCTTCGTCCGGTCGCGCCCCACCAGATGCAATTACGATCCTCGCCACCCCTTGGGCTATAGAAAAGCTCAAGCGGTGGAAGAGGTCCTGGCAGGCGGCCGAAGCGGTCCGGTCTTCACGGAGGGCGTTCGCGCGGGCGATGTGCCGCAGCTCCGTGATTGCTCCTGGGCACCAGGCCCCGAACGTGTCTACAACTAGCGGCACCGCTCGCCACTCCCGCGGGTCCGGCTCATTTGCGATGATCCTGTTGTAGACACGCTCCTTGACGGCAACAGCATACGCGGCTGCTGCGCCCCCTGGCTCCGCTGCGGCCCTGGTCGCGTAGTGGGGCTGCGAGAGCTGTAGGGGGTATGTGACTGCGACGTCAAGTAGGACGGTGGTGCCGTCCCGGACGTAGCTGATGTCCGGGCGCTTGCGCCGCGTGTTCGCGAACACGGCTCGCTCGATCGAGGGGCCCAGCAGCCCTCGACGTGCGAAGTCGGCGACAATGTCCCGAAGCGCGTTGTGCAGGCGCGTCCGGCGGCCGCTGCCGAAACACGTTTGGGCGTGCGAGCCGATGACGTCGGTCGCCCCGTGCCCGCAGAGGCGGCACTCCCCCGGCGCGGCCGCAATTGGCAGCCCCAGCCGAAGGCGTACTGCCACCGCCAGTTCGGCCGAGGACAACCACATCCCGGTATCCGCTTCCGGGTTGCCGTACAGCCACGCCGAGGCGTGCTTGCCGGAGCTGCTTTGGATCCTCGCCCGGATCCGGTCTTGCGCCTGGGACAGGGCCGCTCCCTGCAGTTGGCTCGAGCGGGCGAGCTCCTCCGTTAGCAGGTCGAGGAGGTTCTTCCGCTTCTCGGTGGCCAAGGCGGACGACCACACCTTCTGCATAGCTGTCAGCCACAAGGTAGCCACTAGTGGCTAATTGGGAGCCACAAAGTAGCCACAAACCTTGTGGCTACCTTTGTGGCTAATTATGCAAAATTTTGATACCCAGGAAAACCACGTGAAACTAGTTTTTTCGGCCAGAAAATGCATCTAAAACACAATTTCTGATGATTTTGACAGGTTTTTGGGCCCGAATTTGGGTAAGCTGCTTCGCCCTGGCCTCGTATCCTCAGCCGCGAGTCAGCGGCAACGTTGGCAACTCTATCAGTAACTTCGTACAACACTGCGAGTAATTCAAGGCTTGAAAAGTTCAGAAAACAACAACAAGCTGCTGCATCTTGCCAACACGGTCGCAGCACCAATGCTAATGCCATAGTTCTGGTACATTTTGAGTCAGAGAGTGCACCGGAGGAAGACGAACCCGTCGAAAGCGATGTTGATATTTCAGACCGCAGAGTCAGTACGAAGCTGCCAATGCTTCTGTTGCCAAGTTTTGGAGCAGGCAAGGAATCAATTTAGTTCAAAGGGTCGATTGTCCGCAAACCCGTTTCAGTTGCGGGGTGCATAGTCTCCAACTTTTCCTGCTAAAGGACCCAAACCACGCCGGTGACAGCCGTACTAGTAACGACGATGCACTGATATTCTAAGTACCCAAGGTTAAACAGGACAGCAACGACCCAGCAAACGGAGCATTTCACAATTACGACAACTCTTCTACTCGGTACCCCGTCACCAGCGAGTTTGCTTGCTTGCTTGCAAAGTGCACAGAGCTCGCAACTTCACACGGCAGCAGGCATAGTTACTATGATAGTACAGCAGGAGCACACTGACAGTGTGACTGACTCCCTGTAACAGCTGTCACTGAGTGGCACTGTTACACTTGTTGCAATCAGCGTCCGAAAGAGTTCAAGGAGGAGCCAAAGATCCGAGAAAAGTAGCGGGGGCAATCTCTCACACGTCTTGGAAATTCCTCGCAGGCTCCTGTAGCACAGGCCCAGCCAAGGCACAAGGGAAAGTTGAAAGTGACTGACTTGCGACAATACCAGTCCAGCAGGGCAGCACGGGCCGCAGGCCCGCGGCAGGGAGCTCAAGCTCAGTCACCATCCGCCAGCTCCTGACTATTATCAGACGGCTGCCACGTTTTCTTTGCAGCTTTCTGGCAGCATTCAAATCTGTTTGGCTGCGGCGGTACTTGCCGCTCTCTCCCACTCCTCCTCTGGGGTCATTCAAGAGGCTCGGAGAGCGCCGGTCGCTGGTTGAGAGGCCCTCTCAGAGGGTTTCAGGACAGAAATGGTAAGCGCTTTGCAAGTAGAATGGGTCTGTCACTCTCGCCAACCTGAATTATGCATGATTCTGTGTGCATAATGCCTACTACTACTTTAGTAGCAGTAGCGGTTTAGTAAACCGTTTACCAATGGTACCCCAGGGTGCGCAACCAGGATGCCGAGCCCAGGGTGTAGCAACTAACCCGTATTCTGGCCCAAAACCCTGTCAAAATCGTCAGAAAACGTGTTTCAGATGCATTTTCTGGCCGAAAAAGTTAGTTCCACGCGGTTTTCCGTGATACCAAAATTTTGCATAATTAGCCACAAAGGTAGCCACAAGGTTTGTGGCTACTTTGTGGCTAAATGGGGCCACAATGTGGCAACCTTGTGGCTGACAGCTATGCCTTCTGTCCTCGTCCCTCGTACTGGGTCCGCGCCTGCATGACGTCCTGGATCTTCTCCAGGACGGACTCATACGTTGCAAGGCGCGGGTCCGCGAGGGACGCTTGGACGGTGTCGTCCTGCTGCCACGTGAGGCGTGGCCCCAGGGCCTCGGACACGAGGGCGGGGAGATGCGTCCCCCCATCTAGTGCCGCCGCGATGTGCGCAATCCCTGTCACGTCTGCGCAGCTGTGGAGGCCGAGGCCACCCATCCTGACCGGGAGGGACGCTTGTGTCCACGCCGCCTCGTCGGTCTGTATCCCGGTGTTAGTCGCGAGACAGGACTGGGTGGCCCGGTCGACTCCCGCGAAGTCGAAGACGGACCCCGTCGCGCGCATGAGATGTACTACGCCGACGAAGCCCGCACAGAACTTCGTTAGCGTGAGCGCCACGTGCGCGTCGGGCAGGGACGCTATCATCCTCAGCTTCCTCTCCGCACCCTGTGCCGCCCGCTCGACGAACGCGTGGATCTTCTCTGGCGAGCCACACGGGACTCCCAGATGCTCGATCTCGTCGAGCGAGCACGTCTCGATGCCTTGCAGGCCGTCGGGTATCTCCGCCCCCGCCGCGATCGCCAGTCTGCACTTGCCCCGGTTCAGGCGCAGTCCGACGGCCGCTGCCCGCCGCTCGTATCCCTGCAGCCAGCGCGCGATCACGTCGAGGTCTCCGCCTGACACTCCATCGTCAAGGTAGAATGTCAGGAGATCGAGGTCGGCTTGGCTCAACGCTGAATGGCCGAGCGCTGCCCCCGACTTCCGGCTGCCCTTGTCCCTCCGGTTTTTTTTTGTAGTCACGTAGAGGTCTCCCGGGTCTTCCACCTGGCCTCACTCAACCGCCACCTGGCTGGTTTGTGTGAAAGGCTCAGATACTGGACACCCACGCACTGTTAACCCCCCTGTACCATAGCCCATCCCCATCTCTCTTGCATGTGTCTTGTGTCTCTCTGGCATGCCTTCCGGCCCGAAGAGGCCCGTAAAGCCTGCCCGAAAACTGGAACGCGGCTCTCCGGAGCTGCCAAAAGAATGTGGTGCCTCTTGCAAAAAAAAAAAACCGGGACGGCACCACCGTTGTGTTAGATGTCGCCGTCACCTTCCCCCTGCAGCCATCGAATCCCCAGTACGCTAAAAGGGCAGCGGAGAAGCCAGGGGGGGCGGCGACAGCCTACGCAACAGCTGTCAAAGAAGGGAAGTACCGCGGCATCATCGACAACGAGCCAAACCCCCGGGAATGGCTCGCTGTCCCGCTAGTCGTGGACACCTTCGGAGCGTGGTGTCCTGGAGCACTCACGGAGTTGCGGCAAATAGCCCGCAAAAGCGCCCTCCGTGAAGACCGGACCGCTTCGGCCGCCTGCCAGGACTTCTTCCACCAATTGAGCTTTCAGGTAGCCCAAGGGGTGGCAAGAATAGTCATTGCATCTGGTGGGGCGCGACCGGACGAAGCGGTCCACCCTGTTGCAGGGGGTAGTGTCACTGCATCGCGGGTTTTTTTACCTGGTCGGACCTGCTCGCTAGCAGGCCAGCCCAGGTCGCAGTGAGACTGGCGTTCACTGTGTGCTGAAGAAGCATTTTTTTGGGCTCCCGCTCCGGAAGCAACCGGATACCGGTAGCCCCGCTGTACCAACATGGCTTGTACAGTGTCCCGCGCTCCAAAAAAAAAAAATTCTTTTTTGTCCTCCTATTGCAGCAGTTGATGCGTCAACACGCTACAAATCACGGCTCACCCGGGAGTACAACGAGAGTATGGCGATCATGGCTTACGGGCGGGCTGCGATGGCAGGTAACGAAACTCCGTTTGCTGGCATTGTGAACGGGCGCGTTATCAAGCGCCGCAAGGACCTCACCAACCGGGCGGAGAAGGAATCGCGCCAGTTGCGGACGGGTCACCACCCGCTGGTCATGACGATGTACTCAGCTGAGTACCACACGATGCATCGTTGTGACCGACGCCAGCTTTTTCTTCCTTGCCCAGTCTGTGGTCGCCGCTCCCGTAGTCCGCTGGAGCACTTGTTCGTATGCTGCACCGACCTTGTGACCCAGCGGCTTCGGGACAGCATGTGGGCGGTCATGGCAGACAAGAGTGGTCGCACGGAGGGCTTGAAGCACGTAGGAACAAAGGACAAACTTTGGCTCCTGCTGTTCCAGCATCCGGAGATCGCTCTTCGGTACCTGCAGGAAGTCGGAGCGATACCGCGGTACCGGATCCTGCTCAACGACGATGATCTGCTGTGGAGCAATGCTGCAGCTCCTGCTGTCTCGAGCGACATGCTCTCGGCCTGGAGCTCTCAGACCGTTCTATCGCAGTTGAGTTCGCCTGTGGTTCCGTTGCTTTCGAGTCAACTGGTACCTGGGCCGGATATCAGTTCGAATGGCAGTCAACTCGCCGGGCCTCAGCACGAATCGGATCGTTCTCCGACACCGGACCTGGACTCTTGCACTGGCACGCTCCGGTTCGAGGACGCCCTGGACATGCAGGCTGCGGTTTCAACTACCAGCAGTAGTCCGGGTGAGTGGGCCTGAGCGGGCTCGTCCGTTTACAACTGCACGAGAAGCCTGCTACACCTGCAGCCTGCTGTGCGGTTGTCCGAAGACCGCGCGCCTGCAGCATGCGATGACTTGCATCACCACCTCTGGCACCTGTTCAAACTCAATCAACAACTCTGTCCTCCCTTCCAACCGAATAGAAAAAGTGAACGGTCTCCAACCCTGAATTGAACCTGGTGAACACCTTGCACTAACGTCCGCAATGCCAGGGGTTCAGGCTGAAGCGACATCATCCCACCAACGGATTGCGATGCCGCTCGCGTTGGACACTAATCTGTTTCAGCCGCGGAGATTGTCAACATCTTCGAAGGCGTTCGCTGAGTCTTAGGGCTTGGCTGCAAATGACCGTGTCCCCGCAAGTCGGCGCAACCGTTCGTTTGAAAGAGTCGCCGCTGTGACGTCGTGTAGAGCGCGCCGGATGCCGCCTATTGCTTTGTGAATTACATCGTTACCTGTAAGCTTCTCTAGTGCAGTCAACACCTGAGTTAATGCTCAGGTCGCCGGCCTTACCTGAAGCAAGGTCAGCCTGTGGCCAACCGTCCTCGTCATAACAAGGTTGTCATTGTATGCGTACACGTTTGTTCCGGCAACTTAGCCTTCTTTCGTCGGCTAGTCGGATCGGGGGTGTGAACGGTGGCTCAGGTCTGCACTGTGACTTTCGACAACGGCCCTGCCGTTACTGCCATATTCTCGTACTTATGTGCAACGCGCATGCACGTATGCATCGAAGCATGTACACATTCAGCCGTGTACCATGTGTACATTCGCTCAGTCTCGCTAGTCAGTGCACAAGTCCCAGTCTCGAACAGCAAGTTGTCAAGGCATTAGCGTAACAGGCTACAGAATAGGTCTAAGCCTACACTGTCTAGCTGCATCTGTCAGTCACGGGCGCTCCACCTGACCTACCCGGCCGTCACTAGTAAGGCCTACATGGGGGGATCAGTTTGCAGGAAGCCCCGACAATCGAATTCCTCCCCGTTTCCATTTTTCTTTCAGTATCAGTTCAGTTTCTAACCCGACGTTAAATCCGGCCCAGTGAAGCCGTTGCCTACGGGCGTCGACATGTTAAAAAAAAAAAAAAAATAATCGTTGAGAATATGCCGCCGTCCCCGGGGGGGGATCGGCCCCCCCGGACGCCACCGGGTGGTAAGGGGCAGGCGGCCCCTGCCGCCGGTAGGAGTGCGGGCGCCGCTGCGTCTGCTGGCCCGGTTCCGCTGCCCCGCTCGTTTGCGGAGGCGCTCAGGCGGAGCCCTCCCGCTGCCGCCGCTGTCGACGCCGCCGCCGCTGACGACGCCGCCGCCGCCGCCGATGACGCCGCAGCCGACCCCCGGGCCCGGGTGCACCCGGCGCAAACCGCGCGGGAAGGTGAAGTCTGCCGGGACTTCAACTTCCGACGCGCGGGGTGCCGACGGGTGCAGTGCCGATACGTGCACCGGCTTCTCCCGGTCTGCCCGGCCTTCCAGCGGGGCAGATGCAGGGACGCCAGGTGCCCGAATCGGCACCCGCGCCCGGGGCAGGTACGCTTTCCTGTTCACCCCCAATACCCCAACCGCTCTTTCCACCCCAAACAAACACAACAGACAGCACGGTCGACGGCTGCGCCCGCTCGGCGCAGCCAAGGCGTACAGGCCGCGGGGCCGTACGCGGACGACGACCTGCCGGAGGGCCCGCTGCTCCCGCAGGTGCTGGCCGCCCGGCGGGAGGTCCGTCGGGCGCAGGAACGCGCGGAGGAGCTTGAAGCTCAACTCCTCCGCGAGTTCAATAGCTGGGCCCCCACCCCGGTGGAGGCTCTTTGCCTCGTGTGCGGTCGGCTCAGCACCACCGCCGGGGAGGAGGCCCAGCACCGGGCCCGGCATCGCAAGGATGCTGTGACCCAAGGCCGCGACTCGCTCGTCGTGGCCCACGTGGCGGTGGGAGACGAGGGCCTCCGCCACGTGCGCGAGCTCTGCCTGCAGTGGCAGGCTGAGAGGCCCCAGGCCCGGCCGGCTCAGGGCGGCCCCCATCAGGGTTTCCCGTTCGCGGCGCCGGGCCCTTTCGGGGCCCCGATCCAGCCAGCCCTGCAGGCGGGCCTCGCCGCCCCTCACCCTGCTCCGGAGGGGGCAGAACAGGGTGATGGGGCCGCGGTCGAGCGCGATAGGTCCATGGACTCCGCGTGCGACCGCGTCCTGTTCGGCAGCGCGTCGAACAGGTCGGCGTCGTCCCCTGCTCCCCGGGACGGCAGCCTGCCTCCGCCCGCGTCCCGGCCCAGGGCTCTGTCGTTGCCCGGAGACGCGGGGGAAGAGGCGGTCCCTGCTGGGCCAGGTGGGGCAGACCAGGCCGTCCCCGCCGCCCCGTGCGGCGAGGGCGACCCGGTAGGTCCTGCCGCGCCCCACAGGGAGGCCGCTCCGGACGCAGCCGCCGCAGCCCACGACGTGGCAGGCCAGGCCGGTCCCCTCGACGCTATCAGGGGGGCCGACCAGGTCGAACCCGCCGGAGCGCCGGCGGAGCGGGCTGACGACAGGGCAGCCGACGCCCAGATCGGGGAGCGCAGGCTCCGGCGGGAGCGTCGGCGGTTCCGTCACGCCGCGGACCCGGTTGCGCCCGGCGAGGTCGCTGAGCCCTTTCCGAACTCCGACGAGTCGGACTCCGACAGTGAATCGGGGCCGGACCCGTCGGGTGACGGGGGGGGCCGCGACGGACACGGCGACGGGGACGACGAGAGCGGCCCGGACTCCGGCAACGGGGGGCCCGGGGGCAGCCGTCCGCAGGCGGGCCAGCCGGCGAGCGAAGCGCCGGACGCGAGCGCCGAACCGGGGCTACCGGAGGCACCCTCGGAGGCCGGCCTCGGGAACGGGTCGGCCGCGAACGACAGGTCCGGCCGGGCCGCGACCCCAGCGGAAGCCAGCCCCGGAGAGGGGGGCTTCTTGCCGCCGGTCGCGGAGGCCGGGCCTGCCCGGAACGGCCCGTCCCCGGGGGCCGAGCCCGGTGCTTCGGGGGCTGGCTTGGCCCCCGGCGACAAACGCCCGGCGTCGCGCTCACCGGTCGACACGCCGGCGGCCAGGCGCCGCAAGCAGCCCCACAGCGCCGATGACCCCCTCGCCGGGTGGGAAACGCCCCCTTCCGGCCTAACGTGGGGCATACCGCCGGAAGCGTCGTCCCCGACAGGGGGCAGTGCTTGGGAGGGGGCGCAGCTCCCGTGCCCCAGTCCCCCCGCGCCGGGACCGGGAGGACCGTTGGGGACGGCGACCCCCGCCGCTTGGACGGCCGGCGACGCTCACACCCCGGCGGGGGCAGCCGGCTCGCCGGACCCGCGCCCACCCGTCAGCCAAGCTTGCCAGGACTTGCTGAACGCGGTTTGCGGAACACCGGGGACCCCTGCTAAGCGCCCGGCGTCTCGGTCGCCAGTGGGGACTCCGGCCTCCGTCAGGCGGAAGCCGCTCGCCGGGATGGGGCGAGGCCGGGGCTTGGGTATAGCGGCGGCGGCCCGGGCCTTGGCCGCTCGGCTGGCGGTTGGGCGGCGCAGCCCTCCAGGACCGGCCCCAGCATCGGCCGGCCGGGGGAGAGGCACGGCGGCGAGGCGAAGTCCCCCGGCTTCGTCCTCCGCGTCCCTGACGCCTGTCCTCTTCCCGGACAGCGTCCGGGCCGCTCACGCCCCGGTGCCCCCGCACACGCACGTCTCCCTGGGGAGGGGGGGGGACGACCCCTGCGATGACGGGGACGTCCAGCGCCACCCGGGGCCGCTGCCGGGGGGCCCCTCGGGGGGCTGCAGCTCCGCGACCGTCTGTGTCCTTTCGCGTGGGCGGGGTGGAGATGATCTCTGCGTGGATGGGGACATCCACCCCAACCCAGGACCGGCGGTCAGCGACGCCCAGGACCCGGCCCCCACGGTCGCCGAACCGGCGCCGGCCAGCACGGGGCCGGGCGCGGCCGGTCGGCAGAGCGCAGCGGGGTCGCAGAGGGCACCGGCGCCGGTGTGCATCTGCCGCACGACCGGGGAACGGAGGGGGAGACACCGAATGTGGTGCCCCTGCTCCAGGGCCTACCGGGAGGCCGTGGCCGGTGGGAGGGAGCCAGCGGCAGTCCCGCCTCGGACTCCCGTGGAGCCATCCGGGGGCGCTCCCAGTGCCGCAGGCCGGGACGGACAACAAGGGGGCGCAATCCCCTTCTCGTTCGAGGAGGTCGCGACTGCCGGCATTCGCACCCTGGAGCGGGTGCCGGCGGCCGCGAAGCCGCAGGTCTCAGCTCTCTTCGAGACCGTGCTCAGGGCAGCCACCGATGATGCCGGGTGGCTGCGGGCTTACGCCTTCGCCCCCCTCGTCCTCTCGGCTACCCACCGGGGGGGGCGGAAAGCGGTGACAGAGGCCCTCCGTCGCCGCGTCCGCCTCTGGAGGGCGGGGCAGCTGGAGACCCTGTGGGCTGAGGCCCGGGCCGTCTCAGCCGGGAAGGGCGATCGCCGCGCGCGCCGGCGAGCCTACCCGGTCGCAGACGACGCCGATAACAGGCTCGAGCTGCAAACGGACGTCGAGTCCGTGGACGACCTGGACGGGGCCACCGTGCGGCAGGTCCTCCGGCGGGCCCGCGACCGATGCTACTCGCGGGCCGTCTCTGCGCTTTCCGCGGCGCAGACTGCGCCGGCGGACGACGCCACGCTGGCGGCCCTGAGGGAGCTGCACCCCCCTGCCCCCGAGTTGCCTGACGACCGCAGCTTGCGGCCCGTGGCCGTAGCGAGGCCCTCCCCGGGCGTTATCCGCCGCGTGCTGAAGAAGATGCCGAAGGGCACCGCCGCTGGGCCGTCCGGCCTCTCTGCGCAGCACCTGCTCGACCTGTGGGACGTCTCCGGGTCGTTCAAAGAGGCAGTGGCGGACGCCGTCTGGGCCCTCTCTTCCGGCAGAGTGGCTTCAGCCGCCCGACCGTACCTCTTCGGGGCGAGGCTAGTTCCGCTGGTCAAGAAGTCCGGCGGGATCAGGCCCATTGCGTGTGGAGAGATCCTGCGACGGGTGGCCGGCAAGGTCCTCGCTTCCGACCGGGCGATCAAGGACCTGGGAGCGAACGTCCTTCTGCGGAGTGGGCAAGTCGGAGTCAGCGTTAAGGCGGGGGCCGACGCTGGCGTGCACGCCATCCGCAGGGTTGCGGCCCTGTACCGCGACAGGGACGTGGTCGACAGGGGCATCCTGCAGATCGACTTCGCGAACGCCTTCAACACGCTGCGGCGGGAAGCGATCATCTGCAGTGTCAACCGACACGCCCCCCAGCTGTTGGGGTACGCACTAGCGGCGTACGAGAAACACTCCGCGCTTGTGGTGGGCGACCGGGGTATCTCCTCCCAGTGCGGAGTCCAACAAGGGGACCCCTTGGGACCGCTGCTCTTCAGCCTCGTCATGCACGATGTCGTCGTGCCGCCGAACCCCGGAGAGCAGCCACCCGTCCCGGCGGCCCCGGCTTCGTCGCAGGCGCCCGTCGAGTCCGCCCCCGCGTCGCTCGGCCAGCCGGAGCCTCTCGATGCCGCCGGGGGGCGGCCCACCCCTCCAGAACCGGCTCAGGCCCCAGGTTCGGGGGACCCAGCGGTGCCACCGCCGCCGCCGGTGGGGTCCCCGGCGGCCCCGAGGGCCACGGATGGCGCGCTGAGCCAGGCGGGGCTTGACCTCCTGACGTTCTTCCTGGACGACGGGGCGGCTGGGGGTGAGCTCGACACCCTCGGTCACTGGCTGCAGGGCTTCGAGGACAGAGCGGCCGCGGTCGGGCTCAGTCTGAACCGGGGGAAGTGCAGGCTGTCCGTTGCCCCCGGCGCCACAATCCCCGAGGCCCTGCAAGGCATCGAGACTTTTCCGCTGGACGATATCCAGCACCTCGGCGTCCCCTGCGGTTCCCCCGAGACGATGCGCGCCTTCGTGGAGGAAGCGGCCAAGAGCGCCGAGCGGAAGATGCGGATGATAGCCTCCCTCCCCGACGCACATGTGGCTCTGACTCTGCTGAAGTTCTGCGCCGGCTTCGTCAGCGTCGTCCACCTCATGCGCGCTGTGGGGGCTGTCTTCGACTTCGCGTGCATCGATCAGGCCACGCAGTCTTGCCTGGCGACGATCACGGGCATCGAGACGGACGCTTCCGCCTGGGCTCTGGCTTCCCTTCCCGTCAGGCTCGGTGGCCTGGGCCTGCACTCCTGCGCCGACACAGCGGCGATCGCGCACATCGCGGCTACCTTTGACGGCGAGGCTTGCCTCCCGTCCCTGGTGACCCCCTACGTGCTGCCGCACGCCATGCTTCTGGACGAGGACGACACTTTCCTAGCGTCCCTCGAAGACCCGCGCCTTGCACCCTTCGAATCCGTTTTGGAGAAGATCCAGAACGTTCTGCAGGCACGGGATAACTACGGGGGACGTGGACAGAAAGTGTGGTCCGCGACAGTTCATGACGAGCGACGCAAGGCCCTCCTTATCTCGATGACTGAGGAGCTGGGCAGGTCAGGCCGGCTTCAAGGGTCGGCGCTGGCTCTGAAGCAGGTCCAAGTCCGGGCGCGGATCCAAAGCTGCTCCGCCCAACATGCGTCCGCTTGGCTTTATGGCAACGCGGAGGCGGACCCCAGGCTGTGGCTTTCTCCCGCGGAGCTCGCAGTGGCCATCCGGCTTCGGCTGGGGCTGCCCATCGCCCCCATGCCGAGCATCTGTCGCCTCTGCGGGACAGGCTCGGCAGACGTCGACGGAGTGCATGCGCGAAGTTGCTTCTCCGGCGGGCGCCGGACGAGAATGCACAACGCACTCCGCGATGTCATCGCTGACTTCGCCCGCCGTGGCTTGCTGGCCCCGGCGGTCGAGCGCCCCGTGTTTTCGAACACGGAGCGGAAGCGCCCGGACATCAGCTATGTCCGGGACGGCACCACCGTTGTGCTGGACGTCGCCGTCACCTTCCCCCTGCAGCCTTCGAACCCCCAGTACGCTAAGCGGGCGGCGGAGAAGCCAGGGGGGGCGGCGACAGCCTACGCAACAGCTGTTAAAGAAGGTAAGTACCGCGGCATAATAGACAACGAGCCAAACCCTCGGGAATGGCTCGCTGTCCCGCTAGTCGTGGACACCTTCGGAGCGTGGTGTCCTGGAGCACTCACGGAGTTGCGGCAAATAGCTCGCAAAAGCGCCCTCCGTGAAGACCGGACCGCTTCGGCCGCCTGCCAGGACTTCTTCCACCAATTGAGCTTTCAAGTAGCCCAGGGGGTGGCAAGAATAGTCATTTCATCTGGCGGGGCGCGACCGGACGAAGCGGTCCACCCTGGTGCAGGGGGTAGTGTCACTGCATCGCGGGTTTTTTTACCTGGTCGGACCTGCTTGCTAGCAGGCCAGCCCAGGTCGCAGTGAGACTGGCGTTCACTGTGTGCTGAAGAAGCATTTTTTTGGGCTCCCGCTCCGGAAGCAACCGGATACCGGCAGCCCCGCTGTACTAACATGTCGAGTACAGTGTCCCGCGCTCCAAAAAAAAAAATTTTTGTATCATCAGCCCCGTTGGCGCAATGGATAGCGCGTTGGACTTCGAATCCAAAGGTTGCGGGTTCGAGTCCCGCACGGGGTTATTTTCCGAGTCTGCAAATTTAGGGCATTCTCGAACACAATTTAACTTTTTGCCCGTTCTCGAACACTCGCTAACTTTTTGCCCATTCTCGAACACTTTTTAACTTTTTGCCCATTCTCGAACAGTCGCCTAACTTTTTGCCCGGGCTAATTCCCATTCTCGAACACAATTTAACTTTTTGCCCATTCTCGAACACTCGCTAACTTTTTGCCCATTCTCGAACACTTTTTAACTTTTTGCCCATTCTCGAACAGTCGCCTAACTTTTTGCCCATTCTCGAACATTGAAATTTGCCCAGGGTGGGATTCGAACTCACCACCCATACATCCAAAAAATCCCAGCCATTTTTGGGTTCGCCATTTCCGATTCCGATTTCCGTCGGATCCGTTCCTCGAACAAGGTGCCAGCATTGTGGTTGGCTGCTGCGTCCCGGCTCGGTATCCTGGTCGCGCACTGGGTCATTGACACCGCAGACTACGGGTAAACGGTTTTCTAAACACAGATTCGTGCATAATTCAGGTATGCGCGAGTGACCAGCCCGTTCTACTTGTAGCGCTTCCTAATTCTGTGCCGAAACCTCTTCAGAATCAGAGCCACTGTTTTACCACGAGTAGTAACCAGCGACGGGCGCGACGTCACGAATGACTCCAGAGGAGGAGCGGGAGAGACTCAGAGCGGTAAGTAACGCCGCAGCCAATCAAGATTTGAGTGATGCTACTCTTACAGTAGAAGCTGCAAAAGTGCCAGTCGTCTGAAACAGTGTGGCTCCTGCGCCAGCCGCGCCAGGCCGCGCCAGAAAACCCTGTTTTCTGGCGCGTTTGGCGCGATTGGCGCGCCCTTAGTGTTTTCACCAGGAATTGACAACCTTTTCATTTTGAGGTGAAGTCCTAAATATGACGTTTGAAACTTTTTTTGCCCATTCTATTACTATTTCAAACTTTTATACCATTCTATTACTACCCCCAAACTTTTATACCATTCTATTACTACCCCCAAACTTTTATTCCATTCTATTACTACCCCCAAACTTTTGTACCATTCTATTACTACCCCCAAACTTTTATTCCATTCTATTACTACCCCCAAACTTTTATACCATTCTATTACTACCCCCAAACTTTTATACCATTCTATTACTATTGCAACTCTGGAGACTGAATTCACCCATTGCTGGCAGCCCTCGGTACAAAAACAAGTACATGCTTGCAGTGTGGCTCCTGCGCCAGCCGCGCCAGGCCGCGCCAGAAAACCCTGTTTTCTGGCGCGTTTGGCGCGTTTGGCGCGATTGGCGCGCCCTTAGTGTTTTCACCAGGAATTGACAACTTTTTCATTTTGGGTTCATCATTTGTCCATTTTCTCGGCGATCCCGGCGTGCGTTCCGACAAATTTTTTGTTCGATGAGAAGATCGATGACGAAATCTTCCAGAAAACCTGTTCTCAGGGGGTGTCCACCTATGCTGGTGCCTTCCCACACCCCCTGTTCTTCCAGAGCCACTGAAAAACAAGCTTTTTGCAGGGGATCGATCCCTGCAAGCAGCCTTTTTGGACCGGTTTGGACGTGTTCGCCATGGTAATCCATGGTACCCTGCGGCAATGCAAGGCCGACGAACCACAGGGATCCACTTACGGGTCCGGGTCTATTTGGCACCGTTCTCTTCATCCGAGAAAAAAGCGAGCAAAAAGTCGTCGGGAAAAAGTTGCTACGTGGACCAGCGGGAAATTGTAACCTACCTGGGGACGATTCCTGTCCTTCCCGTGGTAAACCTGCCGCCCGGTGCTCTGCATCTTATGAGGAGTCACGAACCACACACATACTTATGGGTCCCCGAGTCTATTTTGAACCGTTCTCTTCATCGGAGCTGAGGGCGAGCAAAACGTCGTTGAAAAAGATCTGTTGCGTGGACCAGCGGGAAAATATCACCACAACTTTTGCCCAAACCAGATTCCACTGTTTGTGCATCGAAAAATGGCCCGGGAAAATTATCAATTCCCCCGAGGTACTCTTTTTGCCCCGCGCATGTGACGAGGGAGCCTAAATTTCCTTGGGACTACAGGGTGCGCCAAACGCGCCGCGCCGCGCCAAACGCGCCAGGCTTGGCGCGCTTGGCGCGCGCCACGCCACGCCAAACGCGCCAGGCCCCAGGAGCCACACTGATGCTTGTCACAAAAGCCTTGTGCGAGTCTGCCTCTATTCGACTTGGAAGTGAAGTTGCCTCATGATGTAAATGTGTCACATTGTGTGGACCATTACGCGGTATCCAAACATGAAGGAGACCGGCTTGTAGTATGGTCAAAACTTGAACCCATTACGGTCCCAAAGCTGAACCCCATTCCCAAACTTTGAACCCATTTTGGTGTCACCCAGTCTGACGGGCCAGTGAGTCGGTCACTGAATTACGTTAGTACAGTGTTAGGAACAGTCACAAAGTCCAGGGTGCCCGACACTTCTACTGTTTTTCCACTTTCCATCCCCAGCCCCGAGAGCCGCGGGCTTTCCAGGGCTGGGTCCCATTGACAGCCTGGGAACCATTCCCGCAGCATGTACTACGTGTTGCCCGTAAACGAAACGTAGCCAAGCTCTGCGAGTTGATGTTGCCGACTCAGTTGACATCCTGGCATTCCTGATGACACCTGTTCTGCGAGAACTCTCAAATGGAATTACCAAAGCCGGTAACCCACATGGAAGGGTTTGTGCTGACTCGCAGGCCCGGGCGGCAGGGTTGTGCAGCAGAGCGCGACTGCGGTGGGCCAAAGAAACTGACCGATGATTTCTAGCGTTATTTGTGGATTTCACAGCGGCCGGCGACCAGTCTGAGTCGTCGGAGTGGCTGAACGGTCGACCAAATCTTCGGTGGAACCCTGGGCCGGGCACAGTCGTAGTGGCTTTTGTTCGGCGATATAGCGTAGACTCCAGAATCCAGCACCGTGCTGCGTGCACGCGTACTGACTCGTATCTGAGCCTGATTAGCGTCAAACTGCGGAACTACAGGATTGGAGTGGGATTCCCACGGAAGCTCCCTCCACAGGGTGGAGTCGGGGCAAAACAGAATGTCGGGGTCGTCGACTCCGCAAACGAGAGACCGAAACCACTTAGACTCCGTGCTGGCAGTTTGAGATTTCGTCTTGAAACTTGCGGCAAAGCAAAAAGGGGCCTCTTTGTTTCGTGCGGTGGGACAACGCTTCAACGTTTTCGGTACTGACGCCAAGTGCTGGGACACCAACCAAATGGTACAAAAATTTGGGGGGGGGATAGAAATAGAATGGTACAAAAGTTTGGGGATAGTAATAGAATGGTATAAAAACTTGGGGATAGTAATAGAATGGTATAAAAGTTTGGGGATAGTAATAGAATGGTATAAAAGTTTGGGGGTAGTAATAGAATGGTATAAAAGTTTGGGGATAGTAATAGAATGGTATAAAAGTTTGCGATAGTAATAGAATGGTATAAAAGTTTGGGGATAGTAATAGAATGGTATAAAAGTTTGCGATAGTAATAGAATGGTATAAAAGTTTGGGGATAGTAATAGAAAGTACTTCGCCTCTTTCATTTTGGGTTCATCATTCGTCCAGTTTCTCTGCGATCCCGGCGTGCGTTCCGACAAATTTTTTCTTCGATGAGAAGATCGATGACGAAATCTTCCAGAGAACCTGTTCTCAGAAGGTGTCAACCTATTCTGGTGCCTTCCCACACCCCTGTGTCCTTCCAGAGCCACTGAAAAACAAGCTTTTTCCAGGGGATCGATCCCTGCAAGCAGCGTTTTTGGACCGGTTTGGACGTGTTCGCCACGGTATTCCATGGTACCCTGCGGCAATGCAAGGCCGACGAACCACAGGGATCCACTTACGGTTCCGGGTCTATTTGGCACCGTTCTCTTCATCCGAGAAAAAATCGAGCAAAAAGTCGTCGGGAAAAAGTTGCTACGTGGACCAGCGGGAAATTGTCACCTACCTGGGGACGATTCCTGTCCTTCCCGTGGTAAACCTGCCGCCCGGTGCTCTGCATCTTATGAGGAGTCACGAACCACACACATACGTATGGGTCCCCGAGTCTATTTTGAACCGTTCTCTTCATCGGAGCTGAGGGCGAGCAAAACGTCGTTGAAAAAGATCTGCTACGTGGACCAGCGGGAAAATATCACCACAACTTTTGCCAGACCCAGATTCCACTGTTGGTGCATTGGAAAATGGCCCGGGAAAATTATCAATTCCCCCGAGGCACTCTTTTTGCCCCGTGCATGTGACGAGGGAGCCTAAATTTCCTTGGGGCTACAGGGTGCGCCAAACGCGCCGCGCCGCGCCAAACGCGCCAGGCTTGGCGCGCTTGGCGCGCGCCACGCCACGCCAAACGCGCCAGGCCCCAGGAGCCACACTGTCTGAAAATAATCAGGAGCTGGCGGATGGTGACTGGATCTTGTCCTCCCTGCCGCAGGCTGGCAGGCTGAGAGAGAGACTGGAATTGCCGGCGAGCCGCCAGGGCGCATGGCAGGAGCCATTTCCTCCTGCCATCATGCAGCCATGTGCCAAGTGTAACCGCCACTTCAACTCTGAAAAAAAATTGACCAAAAAAATTGGACCCAAAATTTTTGTCCTAAATTTTTGACCCAAAAAATTTGACCCAAAAATTGACCGAAAATTTTTGACCCAAAAAATTTCGGTCAAATTTTTTGAATCACTTTGCTGCAAAGTTTGCAAGCTGCTTCTCCTGGTGTAGGTCACTCAATGGCCGCCGCGCAATTTGCAAGCAAGACGAGCAAACTCAGTGAAGTCTGTGCCGGGTTTTTAAACGGGGTAGCTCGCACACCACCGTCACGTGTAGAAGCTTGAAGCAACCAAGAACCCGGGTTTAGATGCCGAAGAGGCTGCGGCCTGAACAGGGTCAGGTAATTCGTACGAATTCGTATTCGTATTTTTCGTTTCGTATTTTTTCGTATTTACGAAATACGAACGAAATACGAAATGTCGTGTTTCCGTACAAATCCATGACTCGCCGATTCGCAGCCGAAGGCCTCTTCGGGGGCATCTCACAGCTTGCAAGCACCGAACTGATGTGCATGCCCAACTGATGCTGACATACGTCAGCAGTGTCAATGTCATGCGGCTAGAATGTGGCAGACAGGCTCAGGCTGTGCGTTCTCGAAGGGGAAACCAACATGATTATTCAGGTTCACCGCATGTGAGAGAAAATGTTGATAACGAAACGGTTTGCCAACACAGACAATGTTGGAATGGATTTCAAACGCAAAAAAAAGGAGAAAACGTGGAGACTTCAGATTCCTTGAAAGGCGAGGTCGACCCCGTCTACAGCAGTCTAGATTCTAGATTACTGAACAGAGTCTTTGTCCTCAAAATCCGCGAACTGGAGGGGGAGAGGCTGAAAACTCAAATTTCCTATCTCTGGTACTTGTGCTTGCGAGGCCTCAACATCCAGGCTTTCATGAGCTGCTTCCTCGCTGGGCTCTCGGGGGCTTTCTGGTTGGGGCACGGCAGCTTCCAGTGCCTGTGCAGCACGCTCCGCACGGCGTTCAGCCTTGGCTTTTTTCCCTGTGTCGCGATACAGGTCTTCATGCAGCAGCCTATGATTCAGGGCAACACTCATGGAAGCGTTTAAATTTTCAGTGGAGAGTGTGGATCTCTTTTTGTTTAAAAGGACCGACAACTTCTTGAAGTGTCGTTCTACAGAAGCTTCGCTAGCTGTCGCTTTGCCCAAAGTGCAAGCCCCCCCCAATTAGCCACTAGTGGCTAATTGGGAGCCACAAAGTAGCCACAAACCTTGTGGCTACCTTTGTGGCTACTTATGCAAAATTTGGATACCCAGGAAAACCACGTGAAACTAGTTTTTTTGGCCAGAAAATGCATCGAAAACACAATTTCTGATGATTTTGACAGGTTTTTGGGCCCGAATTTGGGTAAGCTGCTTCGCCCTGGCCTCGTATCCTCATCCGCGAGTCAGCGGCAACGTTGGCAACTCTATCAGTAACTTCGTACAACACTGCAAGTAATTCAAGGCTTGAAAAGTTCAGAAAACATCAACAAGCTGCTGCATCTTGCCAACACGGTCGCAGCACCAATGCTAATGCCATTGTTCTGGTACATTTTGAGTCAGAGAGTGCACCGGAGGAAGACGAACCCGTCGAAAGCGATGTTGATATTTCAGACCGCAGAGTCAGTACGAAGCTGCCAATGCTTCTGTTGCCAAGTTTTGGAGCAGGCAAGGAATCAATTTAGTTCAAAGGGTCGCTTGTCCGCAAACCCGTTTCAGTTGCGGGGTGCATAGTCTCCAACTTTTCCTGCTAAAGGACCCAAACCACGCCGGTGACAGCCGTACTAGTAACGGCGATGCACTGATATTCTAAGATACCCAAGGTTAAACAGGACAGCAACGACCCAGCAAACGGAGCATTTCACAATTACGACAGCTCTTCTACTCGGTGTGCAAGCTACCCCGTCACCAGCGAGTTTGCTTGCTTGCTTGCAAAGTGCACAGAGCTCGCAACTTCACACGACAGCAGGCATAGTTACTATGATAGTACAGCAGGAGCACACTGACAGTGTGACTGACTCCCTGTAACAGCTGTCACTGAGTGGCACTGTTACACTTGTTGCAATCAGCGTCCGAAAGAGTTCAAGGAGGAGCCAAAGATCCGAGAAAAGTAGCGGGGGCAATCTCTCACACGTCTTGGAAATTCCTCGCAGGCTCCTGTAGCACAGGCCCAGCCAAGGCACAAGGGAAAGTTGAAAGTGACTGACTTGCGACAATACCAGTCCAGCAGGGCAGCACGGGCCGCAGGCCCGCGGCAGGGAGCTCAAGCTCAGTCACCATCCGCCAGCTCCTGACTATTATCAGACGGCTGCCACGTTTTCTTTGCAGCTTTCTGGCAGCATTCAAATCTGTTTGGCTGCGGCGGTACTTGCCGCTCTCTCCCACTCCTCCTCTGGGGTCATTCAAGAGGCTCGGAGAGCGCCGGTCGCTGGTTGAGAGGCCCTCTCAGAGGGTTTCAGGACAGAAATGGTAAGCGCTTTGCAAGTAGAATGGGTCTGTCACTCTCGCCAACCTGAATTATGCATGATTCTGTGTGCATAATGCCTACTACTACTTTAGTAGCAGTAGCGGTTTAGTAAACCGTTTACCAATGGTACCCCAGGGTGCGCAACCAGGATGCCGAGCCCAGGGTGTAGCAACTAACCCGTATTCTGGCCCAAAACCCTGTCAAAATCGTCAGAAAACGTGTTTCAGATGCATTTTCTGGCCGAAAAAGTTAGTTCCACGCGGTTTTCCGTGATACCAAAATTTTGCATAATTAGCCACAAAGGTAGCCACAAGGTTTGTGGCTACTTTGTGGCTAAATGGGCCACAATGTGGCAACCTTGTGGCTGACAGCTATGCCTAAACAACCCCCGTGGGTGTGCTCTTGAAAAAACGAAAACCCCCCAAAAAAAAACATCAGAAAAAAGAAACCATCAAAAAACGCCTACCCTCACTGTGACCTCTCTCTGAGAGTCACAGTGGAGGTAGGCGCGGAGGAAAATGCCATCCAGGGTCACAAGGCCTGGACAGTCTTGCACGACTGAGCTGTTGAGTGACCCGACTTTCATCATAGCATTTCCTTACGTAAACATCTGTCTACAGAACTGAACTCCTGTGATTAGAAAATTCGCCCAGCATTCACGTGTACACGTTTGTCACACCAAAAATTGCCACGTGTATTATCGGTCAAAAAAAAATCTCTCGTGTATTATCTGTCAAAAAAAATTCCGACGTGTATTATCGACACAAAAAAAATTCACACGTGTAAAAACTACAAATTCCCGAAAAGATCCATCCCCCACGCCTCGCCGTTGAATCCGTGCCGAGCCGTCGTCAGCTGCGTCTCGAGCACTTCCATCGTCTCCGTACCACCACGGAAGATTGGCCTCATCTCGTACCCCGTGAGGCACGGCGGGGCTCCCACCGTTCTCAGCGACCCTATCGTCCCCAGTTTCCTTCCCGGCAGAGGCGGTTCGTCGCCGTTCCGCTCCAGCGCATCCCCGACGGTCTTCAAAAGCCTTGCGAGTACCCTCGCACGCATGCTCAACGGTGTCCCGTCCGTCGTTGCTACGACACTGCCTGGAAGGTCCAATCCGGTGTATACTTCAAAGTCGATGGCGAGCTCTGCCGTCGAGACGTCACCCGCCACCGACCAGCACATCCCATCCAGCCAATACTGCAGCGCCCGGAACCACCTCTCTCCTCCGACCGCCGCGAAGGTCCCCGGTCCAGCGATCGCTTCGAAATTCAGCCGGCGCGGGGGGCAGTCGTCAGGGTGCAGTTGTCTCCAGGGGTGGCCGACCGCCCGGTCTCTTCCGTCTCTCTCCAGCCGTCGTCTCTCGTGCATGACCTCCGCCATGAACGTGTGCAGCACTTCGATGCTGACTCGACTTCCCTTCGGCAGAATCCCGTGTTCTTGCAGGCAGGGGGGCCAAGTCGAGCGATCCGCGCCAACAATTTCGGCATATTGGTGTTGCCCTCGGATTCGTTCGTACGCCCGGCACTGCCACCAAATGTGGCCCAGAGTTTCTTCCGTCGCCTCGTCACAGCGTCTGCACAGCCCGTCACCTCCCCACAGCTTGGCAGCATGTGATTCCGTCATCACCGACCCAGCTACGACCTCGGCAACGTCCCGCGCGGCCGTCAGCGTTGTCGACGCCTTCAGCCCGTAGGCATTCGTCGCGTTGAAGTCTACACCTGCCCGTACCCCTCCGAAGTCTGTGCGCCTCTTCTCAAGCTCCCCGAGTCGCCAGCCGTGAATCGCCTTTCTCAGGGTGTGCCCTCGCTCCCCCTTGCTTTGCCGTACCAGCCTCAGCACATTCCCTGCCCCGTCCTCGGCGTCGTCGAAATCTTCCGTCCATCGTATACCGAGCTTTTTTGCATGCTCGGCCGCAATACCGACCGGTCCCCACGCGCGGACTCTGCTGCCATACGCCCGTCGAACTGTTGCGACGCGGGCCCTCCACGCCGGCCTTTTTCGGCACACTTCTGCGATCATGCCGAGTGACCGATACGGCAGCACTGCGTATGGGTCGAGTAAGTGGGCCTTGTTGAGAATGCCCAACACGGCCTCCTGCGCCCTATGCATCCTCACCGGGTCCCAGACGCCTCTGAGCAGTGCTGCGGTGAACTTCCCCAGCCCTCGCACCGTCGGGAGCGCGAACTCGGAGCCGTATGTCGCCGCCGGTAGAACCGCCATCGCCGCTAGCCCCGACCTCTGCGCCCTCGAGATCGGTAAGGCACCCAACCGTTCGGCCTCCTCTGCACGCTGGTCGTAGCGCAGGTCCGTTGTTCTTCGTGTCCGCTTCGTGCCGACTAGACACCCTACGATGGTGAGCTCCTCCTTCGTCGCGATTAGTGCGCCGCCTACCCGCAACTTCGCTTCATACCCCTTCGGCGTCCCAAAAGCAAACGTCTTCGGTATCCCGATCGACATGCCGGTGTTCGAACAAAATCTGTCGACTTCCACCAAGGCGTCCTGCAAGCAGGCTTCCCTGAGACGCGACAGGAGGGTGAGGTCGTCCGCGAAGGATTCGCTCGTCACCCCCCCCACGTCGTCCACTCTGCGCACCACGATGGACAGCAGCGCGTTGATGAGGATCACGCTCAGGGGGCAGCCCTGCAGTATCCCATTGGTGGTGAAGAAGACACCTCCCACTCCCATGTGCAGCTTGTACCGCCTCCGTAGTCGCGCGTAAATGTCGCGCAGCGGCCCGAGGATTCTCTCATGGAGGCCCAGCTCCCCCACCAGCTTCAACACGATGTCTCGCGGCACCTTGTCAAAACACTTGGCAAAGTCTAAGGCCACGCCGTATAGCTCCTTACCCGTCAAGAGCGCTTCTTCGATCTGCGAGGCGATTTCGAATACCACGTCCACGGTCCCGTGTTTGGGCCTGAATCCGTGCTGGCTATCCGCTATCCATTTCTCCTGCCACTGGACGACGTCCCTGAGCCGCGTACTCGCCCACAAGCGATAGATCGCACTTGTGACGGTGATCGGCCGCAACGCCAGCGGGTCAAGAGTTTCGTCCTTCGGGATCAATGTGACCGCGGCTTCCAACAACGCGTCTGGCCACGTTCCGGTCGCTTCTATCGCGTTGAACACCGCTGCCAGGGCGTTCAGTAGCGGCAATGGCAGCTTCTTCAGCTCCGCTGTGTCCCATCCGTCCACACCTGGGACACCGCCATCCCTCTTCTTTCCAAGAACGCTTTTCAGATCCTCGCCCGTCAAATCTCGGCATTCCATCGGACGATGTTCGATATATTCCGCATACTCCGTCCGGAACGCTTCATAACTCGGCTCCTGTTTGCCCTCGTACATCCGGTTAACCGGCGCCCACTCCTTCTGCAACGCCGCATCGATCTGCCGTGCGTTCGCCGTGTACTGCCCCTCCACCTTCAGCGCCACCAAGCCATCCGCCCTCTTCTTCCTGCACCACGGTAGCAACTGCGCTTTGTTCGCGCAGTGGAGGTTTTGCATCTTGTTCTCCAGCTGTGCAATCCTCCCTTTACGCGCTTGTGCCGTCAGTGTACGGCTTCTCGCTTCCAGCTTCTGCCTGACGGTCTGGGCGACGCTCAAGTCCGGTGGACGCCGCGGCAAATTGCGCACCTTCGGTAATTGTCCGGCCATAGAATCCAGACCAGACACCACGTTCTGCCACGTCTTCTCCAGCGACCTCGGCATGCACCCAGGTCCTTCCCCATTCAGAGCTTGCAACCCTCGGATATACGCGTCGAGGCCGTTCATCGCCTTCCGGACTCTGCTCGAGGCATATGTGTCTGCGCCCGTCCCGGTGTCCGTCGCAGATGCAATTCGCACCCTTTTGGGCACCCTCGTCTCACCTCTTCCTCGATAGGCGGCAACGGGCCCGTCGAGCAGCCCCTGTTCCTCTGCCAGCTCGATCAGAAACTGCTCGCACGCCTTCGTCGCCGACAGCCAGAGTGCTTCCACGTTCCCTGGTGCCGCATCGCCGAAGCGATTCTTCACCAACAACTCTTCCGCTCTTGCCGCTGCTCGCCCCTCGTCCACCTTGCTCATTTGCCGCAGTGACCTCGGCATCCGAAACCTCTCACACGTGTCTGCGAACGCGGCGATGTCCAACTCCACCGTTACCATCTTGTGACTGGGCACCCGCTGCCCCTCTCCGTCCACGACGACGGTGGTCTCGCTCGCTACCAGTGCCTGCATCGCGACGTCGTTCAACAAGATGTGGTCGATGCGTGTGCCTCGCGTGCCTGCCTTCTCGTACGTCTTCGGGGCACCGCCAGCGGAGCAGATTTCCGCGGCGTCGTACCATCCCGACCGCAGCATGCTCGACATCGCCGCCGACGACGAGGGTTCTGCATTGAAATCCCCGGCCACAACCACTGGCACCCGCCCGAGACTTGATGCTTCCCGGTGTACCTCCGCAATGATCCTCTCCCTCTCCGACGCAGCCTTGTCCCCAGAATTCGCGTATAGAGTGAATATGTGCAAGAACTGGCTCCCTTTTCCAAGTCCAACGGCCACGTGCACCCATCTTCGGCTCAGTGATGGCTTCCCGACCACGAAGGCCGGCGTCGGTTTCTTCGCAAAAACTGCGACACCCGCTCCGCCGGCTTCCGCAACCCACGGTGATGCTTTACCCTGCCGGTCAAGCCGTTCCCGACACGGTTCCCCCCACAGCGACTTCCAGCTTTGGCTGACGCCGTCCTCGAATTCCCTCTGACCCCAATCGGTCAAGAGCGTCTCCTGTACCGCCAGAATGTCTACCGCGGCACAGTCCAAGAAGTGCGCCCTTCCACTCAATGAGGTCATGTTGAGCGTTCCAAATCTCAGTGTTTTCCCTTCCTCTCGTTGCAACACTCCGCCATCCCACTTCGGTGGCACCTTCCGTGACTCGGCGCTCGCTCTTTCATCCGCCGCGACCCTCCCCGCGTCTTCAATGCGCAATGCCACAGTTTCCACCGTGTCTGTACGTCGCGCCAGCTCTGCCATAGCGCTGCCCGGGAGTAGGAGTCGGTCGTAGTGTTCCGGCACATACGTGATTACCGCCTGCTCCCCTGTAGCGCCCGCGCGAGGTGCGTATCGTCGCAGGATGTGCGGTCTCCTGCTGTCCAGTACCCAGATTGTCGTCCCGGTGACCGTTGCGGCTGCCGTCAGCGTCATCTCGTCCCCGTACTCGTACGGTCCCCGCATCGCCTCCACGTATACGTCCCAGCTGCCGTACCTTTCGGACGGCGCGAAGTGGGCCTCGAACGTCGGGTCCTCCAACATCGCGTCCACAACACGCGCACGAAGCCCCCCTACCGACCATCCCGGCAGCCCGGCCACGACCGCTGCGAACTGGCAGGCACCGTCCCCAGGGATCTCCTGCATACTCGCTCCCATCGCGTCCGCCGCTTCCTTCAACCGAGACCCCAGCGCTTCGAGCGTCTTTCCTCCGCCACGCATCTCGTCGTTCGTCAGTCACGAACGCTTCGCCGACGCCGGTTGGTGCGCTTTCTTCGTCTTCGCCGATGGTGACTTCCCCGGCGTCCCCAGCGGACGCTTCGGTTGCGTCATGTGGACGTCTTCAGACGGAGCCTCGACCCGTCCCGTCCTCTGCTTCGTCGGTGTGGCGACGGGCGTCTTCGGCGCCTTCTTCTTGATCGGGGTTCGGTCTACGGGCATCGCCGGGGGTGTCTTCGGCCTCATCGTCGCGACCATCTCAGTCAGCTTCGCCATCTGAGCACTGAGTGCTGCGATGTCACCTCGCAGCGCGTCGTTCTTCGCGCGTAGCTCCGCGTTCTCCGCCCTGAGCTGTCGCACCGCGCCATTGTTGTCGCCTGCGCCCTTCGGTTGCTCGGGTATGCTCGTCTTTTCCTGATCCTGCCGTCGCATCGCCTCGAGATATGACGAGACCTTCGGCGTCCTCTCCGCCCTCGCATCCCACACCTGCGATTTCGGCCGCCGTCCGGACCTGTCTTCCTCGGTCTCGTCATCGACCTTCATCAGCGCACCTCCCGCGCTTATCAGTCGATGCGGGGGCGACTCCTCGCTGGCGACGACGCGCGTGTCCCCATGCGTCTTGCTCCGGTAGGACGCGACTTGGCGACATGTCCATCCCGCCGCCTTCATGGTCGCCTCAAGATCCGAAGCGGCATCGCGCGCCTGCGCCCCCCTCACCAGGTAATGCATCGCGGGCGGCCCCTGCTTCGCCGCCGCTTCGCCCAGCAATTCCCGCACCCGCTCGGACATGCCGTCTTCGACCCTCACCCCCAGCCGCGCGCGACTACGAGCAAGGCCCAGGCAGCCTTTCCCCTGCGCGAGCACGAGAGCGCTCTTCAGCGATGCTTCCTCGTCAGCTAGCCACACGACGTCGCTCGTCTCCGACCCCTCCTTCCAGCGCGGTATGCGTAGAAAGAGACCCCTCCTGCCCGAAATTCTCAGCAATCTCCCGACCTGCTCCTCTTCGACGCGCACCATCATCTGAAATACGCGGTTTACCCGCCGCACGTTGAACATGCTGTGCGGACTCAGGTCCACCTTCGCCTCTCCCGCGAGCCGCCTGCACTCCGCCTTCAGCACCCGCCCCCCCGATGGCTCCTGCAGGGCCGCCAACGTCTCTGCCCCGCACCATCGTGCATCTATCTCGGCGCAAATCAGCACCGTCGATGTCGGCGGGCGGTCAACCTTCTTCACGTCCGCGGGCGCGTACACCACGTCTCCCTCCGGGGACCTCGTCACGTACCCCGGCAGCACTTTCTCCGCGCCGTCAACTCGGCACACCACGTCCGTCCGCCTGCTGCCCTCCAGAGCCGCCACCGTGACCACCGCCGAGCCCTCTGGCATCCCTTCACGTCGTATCCTGCGTGCGCTCGCCATGGGCGCGAATGCCACCGTCGCTTCCGCCAACTCGGTGTGGTCAACCACCGGCACTCCCCAATCTTCCTGCCTCAGCTCTATCTTCGCCTTCCTCGCACCTTCGACTGCCTTCTCGCCTTCTTGTACTTTCTTCTCTTCCATCGCGCGCGCGGCCGTCGGTTTCCTACCCGACACCTCTATCCAGCCTCCGTTGCGCTTCTTCTTCTTTTTGCCCTGTTTTCCACCCGACGCCTCTTGCTTCGCCACGCCGTTCCCGCCGCCGCTGGTGTCGTCGTTCTCACCTGCATTCGTCTTGCCCTTTCCGCCTCTTCCGCCCGTGTCCTCTGCCTTCGAACGCTTTCCTTGCATCTCCGAGCCCTCCACCTCCCTGTCTGTTCCGTCTGGGTTGATTCCCCGCTCGGCTTCCTCCTCGTCCTCCTCGTCCAACCAGATGGAGCGAGCGTCCCTCATCCGTGCACCACCCGAACGGGCCTGTTCTACCAGGCCGTTGACGGCAGCCATCAGGGTCGCCATCTGCTGGCCCTGAGCCTGCACTTGGGCGGCGAGTTCCCTGAGCCCCGGATCCGTCATTGCGCGCTCACGGATGTACTGCTTTGTGTGTATGTGTGTGTGTGTGTGTGTGTGTGTGCGTGTCCGTGTGTCGGTTTTCTTCCGTTGTCTTCCTCTTGATACTTTGTTGGTGCTTCCTTTTACCGGGACGGATCCCGGTGCCGCTCTCCTTCGAGAGTGTCCACGGCAAGACACCAATAAAGTACAATGTACAGTGTAATCGTTTGGATTAGAATGCAAAGAATCTGTGGCGATAATCTGCATCGCCGACGGCGCGGTTATCTCTTCGCACGTGAAGTGTCATGCTTTCGCCTCTTTAGCTCGTCTTGATCGTCGCGCTCAGGCGCGCGTTTGGTGCTTCGCTTTTTCTTCGATTGCTCGTCGAGGTTCATCGGTTGCGCGTCGATTTCTGCTTTTTCTCGGCGCCTGGGCGATGTTCGTGGCACATCGACGCGTCCTTTGCGCCTTTTCGGTACCGGCTCCGCCGCGGAGTCCGATTGCCGCTTCTTCGCTGGCGTTGGTGCCGTCTTCCCGACCTTCGCTGCTGACGTCGGTGTCAGTGTGGGAGGAAGCCACCAGCCACCAGTGGCTACTGGGGGGGGTCAAATACTGTAGGTAGTCAAATACAATATTATTGGCAAATACAATAGGTACGCTGAAAAGGGGGTTTTGGTGAGCATAGTCTTGGAATACAATATTATTTGTCCTCAGTGGGGGTTTGCAGGGGTTTCCACGGGCTTCCCCACTCGAGAGCAGCTTCTTTTTCGAGAGAAGTTCAATGTGGAACGCTCCTGAAGCCGGGAGTCCAATCTTACAGCTTGATTTCGCTGTCGATGGCATTTTCCTCGGATTCGGATTCAATAATTTCTGAGAACCACCCGAACCCGAATAGAAATGGCCCGCTTTTTATTAGCACGTGGTCCAGCGGTTCCCACACCCACATGTGGTGCTGAGGGTGCTGGTTCGATTCCTGGCGGAGTGGTTTTTCCAAAGACCTGGGGCAGTGTGAGGTTTAGCTACAGTAGCCTTTTGTTAGCAGCTATAGCTGCTACAGTTTTTAGCTACTGTAGCTCCTGTAGCTTTTTGTAGCCTTTTGTAGCCTTTTTCGACCTATGAACATGCAATGTGAATAGCCTCTATTCGAGCCAACCCCACTTTTCTGTAAACGAGTTTGAAAGTGTATTGTTTTTGACTGGAATTAGTGCGGAGCTAGCTTTTCCCCCTCCTACAGTTTCTTCTTGTTTCACCCGAAAACACCTGCCAAAACCTAGTGCACTTGTAAATTTTACAAGTCACTTGTAAAATTTACTAGTGGCACTTGTAAACCATTTTCACTTGTAAAACCACTAGTAAATTCACTAGTGAAAGCCTTTACTACTGCACCGTGTTTCCCGGGGTGACCCAAATACCGCGAGAGCTGAGAAACTCCGCAAAAAACGCAAATTTCGGGCACATCAGACCCCGAAACCCAACAAATCTCGAAAACAATCTTCGACCACCGGCCGCGGAGACAACCTGCGAGGGGGAAAAGGAAACCGAATCGTCTCGTGATTCCTCGGGCTCATCACAGCGGGCGTGAAGCGCGCACCGGAGACAAACAGTACGCGGGGCAAGAAGCGACTTGTGCAGTCTACCGACAGATTGTTGCTGCATATCAAGTTTAAACTATTAATACTGTTTTGTTTTCCCTCTTACTAACCGAGTCTTAGGGGTTGACCATTCCCACGTAATACCACACAGCCACCCTTGGGTCCGCACTGCCACGTCGCGGCTTTTGACAACGGAAATTGTGCAGAGGTACTCACCGCCGCGAGGACTGTTGGTGAACGTAGCCAGAGCGCTGATCACGCAACTTGCTGACCTCTCAAAGACGACGAAGCCTGCCGAGGAAGACATAGAGAGCGGCCTGGGCGGCCCGCTGGAGACAGACGTTGACGGCAAGCTGGTCGCCCTCGCCATCAAGAACTTGACCTGGATCGTGCCGGCTATGAAGCTTCCCCGGGACCGACTGATCGTCCTCAAGGAGATCACGGCGGCGATGTACCCAGGCATCGAACCGACGATCGCGAAGTTCGCAAAAATGTCGGCATCCCGGTTCTTCGCGACCTTTGGAACAGTCCGTCCCGGCGCTTTGGTCAGGCTGGCAGGGGTGCTCCTCATTAAGCTATACTCATCCCGCAGGCAGACCACTGAACCACCAGCGGCGCAGCAAGCCGAGAACGCTGAGGGCGCCGAGAACGGGACGGGAGCCGTAGCGGAGCAAGACGCCGTTAAAAAACCTAGCGGCCGAAGAAGCCGGTTGCTGCAAACCGCGAAGCGGCTGAAAGAAGTTCGGAAGGCGGTGGAAGAAGACGAACAACGCGAGAAGCAACTCGCAGGCGAAGAGTCACTGTTGACGGCATCGGCCGAGGAGGCCGTATTCGATGAGGTCAGGAAGCTAGTGCTATTCGTATACGCCTGCTCCAACATTCCCGCGACGGGATCGCCTTTAGGCGTTGTTGCCAAGGAGATCGTCGATGTGTGGAAGGCAGAGTTGACCGATTCTCGGTTCACGCGTTGCTTCCACGCTATGGCCGACAAGTGGCGGGCCATCAACCAACAAAAATCATCGGGCACTCAGTTTAAATCGTTGTCCAAAGGCAGACAGCTGGTCGAGGTCAACCCGGACAAGAGGAGGCGGATTGTGCCGAAGGCGAGGCAGATGCTGCCGACAACAGACGGCAGCACCGCCATGCCCGGGGGCAGGAGACGCTCCTCTGCCGCCAAGGCGCCGACGAAAAAGTCCACGCAAAAGCGGAAGAAGGGTGGCAGGTGATCAGCCACCAATAACGCAGGGGGCCACAGGGGGGCTCCTCTTGTCAAGCTGCACTTTCCTGCCGATTACCCCACGACACGGTCGTGCGGGGTGTCCCACTGCATATCATGCAGGGTCAAAACCTTGTGTCTTTTTGGAAATGGCCAAAAAAAAATTTCCGGATAAAAATTGGGGTTTTTTGAATTTTAAAATTTTGGAACAAACTCTGCAGTAATTTTTGAGGAAGTTGAGCAATTTCTTTTTTCCAAATTTTTTTTTTGGGGGCCATCGGCCCCGCGGGAGCGTTCTAAAAAGACACAAGGGTTTGATCCTGTATGATATCTCAGCACAACGAAGAGGTCATGCTAGGCGTAGATGGATCTCCCATCGCTCAGTACTGGGAAGCGACCGCCTCATGTTGTATGGGGGCGGCCTGGCTGATCATACGTGAACGTGTAGTGTAGCCCTGACACGTACATCACCAGTCACCCAGCGAGTGCAGTGCACCCCTGGACTGGTGCCTGCAAAGGTACAGCAATGCGGCTGCAAGCACGCATCTCAAGAAAGGTTGGTCCAACCGATGAGGATATCTATCACCCCCGAACTTTACGTTTCAACGGCACTCAGCCACTGTATCCTTTTCTTGTCTTCCCTCCAGCTTCTCTCTTTTACCATGAGCCACTGTATCCTTTTCTTGTCTTCCCTCCAGCTTCTCTCTTTACCATGTTCCACGCTGGGTGCCTGAAAAACACCGGAGGTCTATGGCTGATCCAGCAGAAGGAGTTCATGTGGAAGGAGACGGAAGGGTCCGCTTGCGTTCCCGAATCTGTTGGAACCGATGCGTGCGCGATCCACGAAGGCCGACTGATCCATGTCGGGTGTTCCCCTTCCCCTTCTGCCGATCCATGCAGATCCGGAAAAGGGGATCATGCCCAATATAAGGACTGGGCCCTCCTGGGAGTACCGCCCGGTGCTCCTGGGGTTGAGGGCTCCTTTTTCGGTGTCGGGCCTATACTACAGCAGCCGGCTATCGTGGGTTGCTGATGACTCACCTCTCCTCCTTCTCTCTCTTACGGGGCTTCGTGTAGGGGAAGAAAGAGGAGGAAGAAGCGCGCGCGTCGCAGACCGGAAAGGAATGGAAGGGTGTGGCACAGGGCGCTTGCCTTCCATTCAACAAAGCTCGACAGTTGTACTTCCCCCCCCCGATCCTCATGGGGATCTGATACCAACCATCCTACAAGCTTTCTGCACCAATCTGCACCTGATCCTATCCTATCACACCCTTTTTGCGGTTGAAAGCACGCCGTCTTTTCACTGTGCTCTGTCGTTTCCAAGCGCGGACGCACCCTCAGGGCAAGTCCCTGTGACAACGATCTCCCTCTCTTTTCTCACGCCACGTACTTGTCATTGTACTTGTCATGCGACACGTACACTGCGCGTATGGCGACCAAAAAAAGCTTATGTTTTGCGACAAGTCCTGCGGCTGGTGTCTCAGTCCCTGTAGGCCCATGCGACCTACTGAACTAAAAAGTTAGCCATACCTTGTCGCGATCCCTAAGCTGAAAATGACACAGGTAAAAATACAAGTGGAAAAACGATCAACCGGCACGCACAAGCAAAAAGAAGTCCAACAATGACTAACTTTTACATTACGTCTTTTCCGGCGCCTTCTTCTTCCTGGGGCTGACTCGTCGCTTGGAAGACGCGCCTTCCCCCGTCTTGCTCTTTCTATCCACAAAATCGCTTCTTTATCATCGACAAAAAAAAAACGAAGATCCGTCGGCATCATCTTCAAGCAATCACGTCATAGTCGTATCGTAGCCCCATTCGACTCTTTTCTTCCCACGCGTTTCCGGGTACTCAGTTCACCGATTCTTGCTAGCCCCTCAAACATCACCATCAGACCCGCCCTCTTCTATCAGCGGCGTTACGTTTCAGCGCAATGACTTCGGTCTCGTTTGTTCCTCTCTTACACGGCGATGATGCACGCGCGGGACTCGGATGCATTGCATCTGTTCAGGCGGACTTACAATCTTGCGGCTACCAGTCGTGGGGAGCATGTTTGCGAATTGATTCTTTAGCAGTGATCCGACACAAACCTTTTGCGACCGAGGTGGGAAAGTCGGATTGCCGGGGGGAGGGTCCCCATGAGAGAAGAAGAAAGAAGAAGAAAAAGAAAAAGGCCGCTCCTGGTCCAGGAACGTGACGGTCAACTACAGCTTGCAAAGCTTGAGTCGGAGGCAGCACAGTGCCACAACCCCGTCCGCTCTGCCCTGCGGCTGACCGTCTCGAGGAGCTTGTTCAGCGCGAGCGCCAAGCCCCAAGGTGCGCCAAGCCTTGATGCTTATATTTTGGGAAATCGGTAGCCACTTGACCCGTAGGCCCGTGGCTCTGCAGTACCGCCGAACACGTGAAGCTTGGCTCCCCTGTAGCTGGTACCCAGCAGTCTCTCGTTGCAGACACTCATCAAGTTCAACCATTGCCATCCATGGCGTAACGAGCACCTACCAGGGTTCCTCTGTGCTGGCTGGGCGGGGAAAATCCTTTCATTCTACAGGAGGGGCGGGCCGGGGACGGGTGGGTTTAGCGGAAAAGCCCCCCGGCTCCTTCGGAACCAACGAAGGAACGAAAAAAAAGAGAGAGTTTTTATTCTCCTTTGGCTCAGGGCCATCGACCGCTTCGTCTCTCCCGCGCAAGGGCCCCCTTCAAGCCGCGCTAGCTTAAGATGTCGGCCCAACGGTATGCGTGCTGTTTTCAGCGGCCAGAGACGCAGGCACCGGACAGAGTTGTGCCAGGGCAGCCAGGTGGCAGCAGTCCTACGTAATTAATTTTGCGGAAGGTCAGGTAGGGCCCTGTCTGCCTGGCGTACCTGACCCGCAAACCCGGCCCCACCTCCTGGTTCGGCTCCACTCGAAAGAGTGGGGTTGGATCAGGAGAAACCCGGATGTGAATTTGGAAAACGATGAATCTCCCGGAGTCTCTCGATGTTGGTCAATGTGAATGGAATGGAATGAATGGTTGAATCATCAAATTTCACGGAATGAAAACGATAGTTAAATAAAACGATCATTCTCCAAAGTGAAATATCATCGTTTTTTATCGTTTTTAAAAACGATCGTTTTTTTCTTCTCGATCTTTCCTGTTGTAAATACGAGTCATAACGTTTGCAACGTTTATTTCTTGTGTAGAAACATTGACTTCGGCGGCCCGATTCAGCTGTTGCATGGCCTTTCACGTCGGAAAGGGCTGCCAGCAACCCCGAACAGCCCGCTAAGCATTGTCAGCAATCTCTGATGTGTTGACGTTTGATCGTCACCACCGCAGCTGCGGCCGACGCCTTCTCCCTCTTTTGCACGATGCCGTCGACGTCACTTGCGGATTCTGATCCTCTTCAGCAACTCCAAGTTGTTGTCAAGTGTTGCGCTCCTCGAGGAGGTTGTTTGCAGAGCTAGATGCTCTTTTTCTCGTCTTTTCCCGCAAACACTTATACAAGGATTATCGACGTGTATCCGTCCCGACTCAACTCTGAGGTTGGCTGCGTAGCCTAAAGCTTTTGCTGCTCATCAAAGTGCTTTTTCTACTTGCTTGTTGCTGTCTTCCGAAACTGGTATGCTTGCGGCGTGCCTGGACTCCTCGAACAAGCTGCAGGCTTGCGCTTCCCAGCTATGGCTTCACCCGCAGGATGCCTTCGCCCGCGCTCCTGTGCTGCGGGCTTGTGGCGACTCTTGACCAAGCCGACGAACCTCTGCTACTCCCAACTTCTTGACCAACTCGTCCGTCCAGGTTTTTAGTGAATGCTTGAACTGACGCCTTCCTCCTCCTTGGTCTCGCACTTTCTTCCTCGTCAATTCTGGCGTACTTCATTCATGATTAACTTGAGTTTCGACTCCTCCCTAAGGCAATGCGTCGACTCCTGCAAACTTCGATGAACCGTTCCGACGAGTTGAACTGCTCACGCAGTAGAGACTTCTTCAGAGACAAGTCTAATGCCTACCCTCGACTGTCTGTTCGATTGTAGTGTCATGGCGCCGTCGTGGCAGTAACGTGATGCGCAAACCTTACTCGACCTACTCGTCAGTTCTCTCTGCTGGACCATGCGAAGCAAACCGCTAAAAAAAAAGCGAGCTTTTTTTTCTTTTCACGATCGTTTTTTTTTTCAGGCCAAAATCACGAATTCTCGTAAACGATCGTTTTTTTTCCCCCAATCCGTGATATTTAAGTCAAAATCAAAAGACGATTCGCATCGCGAGTCTCTTTTTCCCTCCCTATGCATTTCTTCTCTGGCCGCACATCCGTACTAGGATCTAATGCCTGGGTCGTCGTGTGATTCTCCGAGAAGTTCGCTTCGGCTTGAGCTCTCGGGGATGATGACACCAGGATACGGTTTAGGGGTAAGGGTGTCCTTGTCACAGGTGTACCCAATCTCTGAACACAGCACCACAAGGATCCTTCGTGAAAAAAGGTGCCGCGTGGCCGAAACAGGCATTGTGGACTTCATCTTTTACCATTCGCACTGCTAAATCAGTGATTGTAGGCATGCTCCAAAAGGCAATACACAATTCCATCTCGATGGAATGCTGACCCGGCGAGCTACGAGGGTAATGAAGACAACAGTATTTATTACTATGTTTACTTCACAGAAGGACGGTGCCACGGTGCGACTCGGCAGCCCCTGCTAAACGAGCGCCACGTGGGGGGTGAAGTGAACGGATTCATCCCTTCCTTCAGCACCAAAAGTCCAGGAATACCGGTATTCCCAGCAATAGAGAGCAAAAGACGCATAAAAGGAGAGAATAGCCGTAAAAGGAACAAAAAGAAAGTTTACCACGATTACCAATTCTTCAACTCTCTTCGCGTGCAAGTCTTGGTGAGGAACAATCTGAAGCAGCAGCTGTTGACAGGGGGTCCTTGTTGTTAACGACCAACTCGGGAAATATTTACGACCCTTTGCCCCACCTAGTTACGCCCGGAGCCGAACCCCAGCGACAACTGCCGGACACTGGCACTGCGCATTCAAATCGACAAAAAAATCACTCCCGAAAACGTGCAGCCCGTAGAAGCAGCACTGCCGTCTTGCTTTCGCCTTCGGCATTCTGTTCCGAATTTTCGTGCCGTGTCCCTCTTGGCCGCAAAAGCACAGTGGCCACACACTGTGGCACACCTTCTCAGTCATAGGCTGCGCTCCCATACGCCACTCACTGCAGGTTTGTGGCGCTTCCCAGCCGAATGACGCTGATCACGTTCAAGACGCGTTTGAAGGGCGCGCAGAAGGGACACAGTCTTCTGAAGAAGAAGGCCGACGCGCTCGTCATGCGATTCCGGTCAATTCTTGCTGTCCTGAAGGAAGCGAAAGAAAAGATGTGCGACGAGATGCGTGCGGTATGCCAAGCACTTTTTCCTAGCCGGGAGGGAGAGTGTGGGTCCTGGGGCGGCCTTCGTACAATGTATGCATACCGTGCACGTACTACATGTAGCAGCCTCTATAGGCTGTCGGCACGTCCTGAGCACACATCGCTCCCTCTGTGTTCGTGGTGTCCGTTCTTTCAAGTCCCAGCAATGAAAGTGTACACACAAGTTAGCCAACCAGACTTACAGAGTACGCACCCACACGCTGCCTTTTTCACCCTCCTGTTGACCATGTCCACAGGCCCCGGATGATGCAGTCGTCCCTTTTTGAAGGAAGGGTTGACCCTTGAAACGCTTCACGCGGGGACAGGGTTAACTATTCTGGAAAGCTGCACTTTTTTCGTGTAGTAGGGTGTCTTGTGGATGTGCATGGAAAAACCAGGGGAGATCTCATTCTCTTGCATCGGGCCGTACCGTTAACCGCAATAGGTCTCCTAGGGCTAAAATCCTCTGGCCGACAGAACAATGTAGATAAGGGAAGTCGGCAAACTGGATCCGTATCTTCGGGAAAAGGGTTGGCTCTGAGGACACATGCGGGATTGTCAGTGCGGGTGCTCAAGTTAACCCTGTGCCTGTGTACGATCTACGAACAGCTGCCTGGCAAACCAGACTCCTTCACATCGCTGTCCTGTCTGCAGGCAATTTGGTTCTGTGCTGACCGCCCTGCGATTCCGGGCTCCCGGGCTGACTGGGAGCTCGTGAGCTGACACCTCTGCCTGTGGTGCCAACACCAGGATTGGCGTGTGTTCGGTGAACACAGTGAACACACCGCGTACATAATGCGCAACATCGTTTCTCCAGACCCTCACAACTGATCACTACGAAGGAAGTATGGGCTCAGTGGAATGCCCGTATCAGGGGCTTGTCGGACGAAGCGTAGCAGGAAGGAAAGAACCTGTGTGACCGGAAGCTAGCGCCATGAGCATCGCTGAAGAGCGAAACAGGAGTAAATGTGGCCAATGCGACAGTCGGATGTCGAAGGGCGTCTTTCCGGCTCTGATGGTGAATGAGCGAAGACCACCACCACGTATTCATGTGCCAGCATAACGTGCCATGGTGTTCGCGCAAACGGTACGCGCATGCTTTTCTCCATGTGGTCCACGCACTCAAAATAACACAATGCGCAGAGGCGATCAAGTCGCAAATATAGGATCTCTGTAGAGTTGGATGCCACTAGCATATTTGGGGGTTTTCCTCATGCAAAAAAAGTGGGTAGCGAAATGGTTGTGACACCAAATTGGAAATACGGTCTTCTGGTATGGACCTGTTGAATACCACCAACAGAGGGTTTCTTTTAGTTGAACACGTGCGTCTTACTTTGGGTGTCATGGGGGGTCTTCACGTGGCGACACTGTTGACCGGACCTTAATTGAGTCGCGGTCGCCGATCCCCAACCGCCAGCATCATGTACTTGATGCGACGCGGAACAAGTGCTGACAGCACAGCCCGGCGAATAGAGGGCCACTAAAGTGGCAAATAGACCGGTCGGGGTGCTAGCAGCCAATGGCCTGATGGCTGAGTGCACACCTAAGCAGGGCTGCATCCTCGTGTTGTAGCCGTGTTGTGTATAAGGCTTCGTGGGGGCCTGGTCAACCACCTCATCACAATAGGCGCAACCTTTCTCGACAGTGATGAGACAGTCGGATGCCGGGGGCGGGTCTCCATGAAGAAGAGACAAGTAATGCAAGACCTGCCTCCTGCGCCTGCTGTCTCCGGCTGCTTCGGCAGACGACACATACTACTACTACGAACGCGTACGAGGCACGAGGGACCGGATCCGTAAAACCCCGGAAGCGCGTGATCACGCAGGCTGCGCGACGCATGCGTATAAGTCGATCTTTGAGTGCGTGAGCCCCTCCGAAGAAAGGTCCATCACACTCATTCCAAGCTACTTAGCCCGGGTCTCTGGGTCCCGTTCCCCTCCTACTCTTGGTCCTTCTCTTGGTGCGCGACGCATGCGCAAGGTGAACGCGTTACAATACATCGGCCAACTCATTTGTTCATCACCGACCTGCCGCGTTCAAGCTTGCTCCGACCACTGCACCCTCTGCCGACACTCGCTAGCCGTCGGCGCTCACGACGGCAGCCCCATCCTGAAGTGCAAATACTGCCGACGCGTCACTGCTGCTGTGTGCGCTCGGATTGGCGCCGCTCAAGCGACCATCTTAAGGCACTTGTTTGTTTGTAAAGCTGTAAAATTGCTCCGTTCTTCTCCCTGACTTGTTCCCAGATTAGGACGACACATACTACTACTACTGGGCTCGGAATACTGCCGACGCGTCACTGCTGCTGTGTGCGCTCGGATTGGCGCCGCTCAAGCGACCATCTTAAGGCACTTGTTTGTTTGTAAAGCTGTAAAATTGCTCCGTTCTTCTCCCTGACTTGTTCCCAGATTAGGACGACACATACTACTACTACTGGGCTCGGAATACTGCCGACGCGTCACTGCTGCTGTGTGCGCTCGGATTGGCGCCGCTCAAGCGACCATCTTAAGTCACTTGTTTGTTTGTAAAGCTGTAAAATTGCTCCGTTCTTCTCCCTGACTTGTTCCCAGATTAGGACGACACATGCTACTACTACTGGGCTCGGAATACTGCCGACGCGTCACTGCTGCTGTGTGCGCTCGGATTGGCGCCGCTCAAGCGACCATCTTAAGTCACTTGTTTGTTTGTAAAGCTGTAAAATTGCTCCGTTCTTCTCCCTGACTTGTTCCCAGATTAGGACGACACATACTACTACTACTGGGCTCGGAATACTGCCGACGCGTCACTGCTGCTGTGTGCGCTCGGATTGGCGCCGCTCAAGCGACCATCTTAAGTCACTTGTTTGTTTGTAAAGCTGTAAAATTGCTCCGTTCTTCTCCCTGACTTGTTCCCAGATTAGGACGACACATGCTACTACTACTGGGCTCGGAATACTGCCGACGCGTCACTGCTGCTGTGTGCGCTCGGATTGGCGCCGCTCAAGCGACCATCTTAAGTCACTTGTTTGTTTGTAAGCTGTAAAATTGCTCCGTTCTTCTCCCTGACTTGTTCCCAGATTAGGACGACACATGCTACTACTACTGAACGCGTACGGGGCAGTAAGGTGTCACGGGTGGGCCTTCACGAAGCGACACTGTTGACCGCGCCTTAATTGAGCTGCGGTCGCCGATCCCCCACTGCCAGCATCATGTTTAACGCGATCCGGAACGAAGTGCTGCTTAGCAGCCAATGGCCTGTGATGGCTGAGTGCACACCTAAGCAGGGCTGCGTCCTTGTAGCCGTATTGTGTGTACAAGGCTTCGTGGGGGCCTGGGTAACCACCTCATCACTGTAGGCACAAACGTTTCGCGACTACTACACCCCGGTATGAAATTACGGAAACCCGGATTTAATTTGATCTGGGCATTGTGTGGGGCACACCCCTTCCTTTTGCGATTTTGCAACTGGCGGCCTCCTCGGGTGTTTCCTAGAAACCTCAAGTTACAGGCGCACGTCGCGCTGGCGTACTCGAAGTACCATGCTGGGGACGCTGGTGTGTCCTTCGCCGTGCAGGAGTGCATGAAGCAGCAGCCGCTGAAGACGCGGATCCGGAGCGATAACGTGGCGGGTGTCGCGATTCCTATCTTCCAGCGGGGTGACCTGCTCAGCGGCAACGACACCGCCGGAATGGGCAAAGGTGGCGAGCAGATCCGAGAGGCACGGAACAAGTGGCAGCAGACGCTCGCCAACCTCGTCAAGGCCGGGTCCCTCCAAACGCAATTCGTCGTCCTCGATGCAGCCATCAAGATCACCAACAGGAGAGTCAATGCGCTCGACAAGGTGTGCTCCAAGTTCTTTCGGTCCGGCGAAATAAACTCGCACCTTCCCATCAAAATATATAAAATCACACCTTTTTCAGAGTGCAAGTTCGGGTGACGCAGGCTACACCTGGCTGCTTCACCTGACACTTTTTTTTTTGGTGTATATTATTAAGAACTTCTACAGCTACTCGCCGATTGTGACGTTTAAGTGAGGAGACCGGAAACTCCCGGAGAGATGGTCCCCGCACTCTAACTCGTCTCTCTCTCTCTGACGTAAAATAATAAAACAAAACTGTGGCGTGGTCGGTATAGCCAGGGGGGACTACGGGGGAACTACGGGGAACTGACCTTGGGGTGTCTTTTTTTTTTTTTTTTGTAGTGGATTTTTCAAACGCCACGCACTGGCGCCAAACCGGGAGCTTTGGAGTGAGCGAAACGGTTCCTCTTGCTTGGGCTTTCCACAGAAGGGCCAAGCCGTTTGAAAAATGGAGCCTTCGGGGTGTCGGGGGTGGTGCTTTCGTGGCGCCGTGGCATGAAGGATTCGTTGGAAAGTAGACTCGAAGGCTATCATAGGACTCGCAGAAGTCGGTTGGCTCACGCTTGCAGGAACCTAAGTAAAGCTCGCTACCGGGCCCCCTTCAACGTTCCCCAGAGGACTGAAGGAAAAGCTCAGTTGCTACCATTGCGTGCTTGTACTGGTCCTTGAAAATAATCGCGTTATCGTGACGGGTGGCAGAGGCCTGATCGAGATCTGCAGGATATCTTGGACAGCCCACAGATAAAATTGGCACCACGCAATCAAGAGTCCGGTGATAGACGAAAGGATGTGCTTGAGTCCAATTTGTGTGTTACTTCTTGATATACTGCATGCCCTCACCCGAAGCATGCCATTCAAGGTTAATGTTGTGGGCAACTGCTCTACGATCTCTGGAATAGAAGGATGCAGAGCCCGAAGAACCCAAGGCTTTGCCGTGTCCGAAGTCTCCCTCTCGCCAGCGAAAGAAGCAAACAAGCCAGAGCCTCTCCTTGCGCGCCATTCCGACACTCCAATCCCTCTTGGGTTTGGGCAAGAAGGTGATCCGCAATCACGTTCAGAAGCCCAGGTGGCGTTTGCATCAGCTCCTCTACTCTGGGAGAAACCGGAAGCTGTCCGGAGATGGTACCTGCATTCCAACTCGTCGGAAAGGCCAGTCGACGGCTGTATGCAAGCGGGCGGAGGTCCTGGGACTGCGAAGGCGTGACTACCACAAAACTCGCTGTCTCTCTGTTATGCCCCTGCCGCCATAGCCGTCTTATCCTCGGCCAAGCACCAGTTTCTCCTCCTGCAACGCAACCTTGCCTTCAGCATGGCCATTCTGACTGTCATTCTGGTTATCAACCTTACTCCTCGCTCGGCTTACCGTCTTCGACCGCGACCGCCTCTGATATTTTGGGTTAGAATGCAAATATTCTGTGGCGATTTGCGGTGTCGCGGTTATCTCTTCGTATGTGATGTGTCATGCTTTCGCCTCTTTAGCTCGACTTGATCGTCGCGCTCAGGCGCGCGTTTGGCGCCTCGCTTCTTCTTCGATTGCTCGTCCAGGTTCATCGGTTGCTGCACCGGCGCTTTCACACGCCACACTTCACTTTCTGGTACTCGTGGCACTCCACTTTTCGTGTTCCGTAGCTTGAACACCGCCCATCTCGCCGCACGCTCCGCCCTTCCACCTCCGTACGTCGGGAAAAGATCCATCCCCCACGCCTCGCCGCTGAACTCGTGCCGTCGTCAGCTGTGTCTTCCATCGTCTCCGTACCACCACGGAAGATCGGCCTCATCTCGTACCCCGTGAGGCAATGCGGGGCTCCCACCGTGCTCAGTGACCTATCTTCTCCAGTTTCCTGTCTGGCAGAAGCGGTCCGTCGCCGTTTCGCTCCAGCGCATCCCCGACGGTTTTTAAAAGTTTTGCGAGTACCCTCGCACACATGCTCAACGGTGTCCACACACCAAAACTACGCATTTCTTTTCTGGATAGATTCCAGTGCTTCACCTAAATACGTTCACGCTCAAGTCCCAGGGTCCCTTCATCAGGCTTTATTGCCGAACCTTTCACCGCACGGCACAAAGAAGCGGGGTTTGTCGCGGCAGTTTTTCCCAGAGAAGGGAAGTCAAGCGCTTGCGGTCCTCTATGGGTCCCCGCCGGTTCGGCGACATGTTTCGCGGGCGTGTTTTCAACCCACCGGATCTGGAACAGGCACAACTTATCCCACTCGTCCACTGTCCCTGCAGAATTTTACGACACTCTCTACCACTACTCTACTCCCTGCAGGTGGTGGTCCCGAAGATTATCAACACCCTGGCGTACATCAACTCGGAACTTGACGAGCTGGAGAGAGAGGAGTTCTTCAGACTGAAGATGATCCAGAAGAAGAAGAAGAACCTCGCCGAAGAAGAGCTGCGGCAGGATGAGCTCGCACGCCAGGCCGGCGTCGCCGAGGCGCCGAGCATGCTCGAAACGTTCGGCGCCGACGAGGACATCGTCGCCTGATCACGCCGCCTATCTTTCCCACGTTCTCGGATGCACCCCTCAACTCCCCATCCCCCCTCGCCTCGCCTCCTCTGCTCTGCCAGAGGAAGGGGGCGTCGTGCAGACGCATCTCTCCGGAGAAACTCCTCGCCGTCGCTGGTCGATTGCACAGCTGCTGGCTGGGCGCAGATGTCTGGCGGAAAAACCGTGGCGTCTACGAGCGTCGGACGTCCGCGTCGCTGTGCGGGGGGGTGCCCTGCCTCCTCCTTTGCGGCACACGCTGTGTCACAACAGGCAGGTCCCGCAGGTGCGGACTGCGCTCGCATGGCAGCAGCACCCGCGGGATTCACCACCAGTGGCTCCACTGAGCAGCACCCACGGGATTCACCACCAGTGGCTCCACTGAGCAGCACCCACGGGATTCACCACCAGTGGCTCCACCGAATCAACCTTCTCCGGTATCGCGTCTGTGGCTGCCTAGCTCGGACGGGGAGTGCTCAGAGGTGCACCGGACTTGTCTACCAAGTTGTGTGTGTTCATTGACGGGTTTTGGGTCTCATCCGTTCGCTTCTGGAAGCAGGTCGTGTGTCGATTTTGTGTGCACGGGGCGTCGCATCCACCAGCCATCGCCCGGCATAAGATGTGTGCACTGTTTGCAAGGCGCAACCGCGAACAGACAGCGGCAAGGCCAATGCGATGCAGGACAGAAGGATTTGGGGAAGGACCGGGTTCGTAGCCGGCGGTCGACCACGCTTTCTGTCGTGAAACCCGTCGACCGCGCGATGGTGAAGTCTGGAGTTGAGGTCGCAAGGTTTGATGAAATCGGATGGTGGTCGGTCAATGGATCTTGAATGAGAGCGACGGACGATTTCAAAAAAAATGTCTAGTCTCGTGAGGTTCACACTTCAAAAAGGCATGGCTGATATTTGGAAAAAAACTGGTCGTTCGTGAAAAATGAAACTCTCACCCACCTCAGCTGTCGGGGGAAGTTTCAGTAAAGTTTGGAACACAACACTGCACGATGCTAGCATCGTGTTGTACAGGGTCTTTCGCATTTGTATGGCTTCACGCGGCAGAAGCCTACTGGTGCTGGTCTTGTTGGAAATGTTCAGCAATTCCTTCGAAACACGCTAGGTTGCCAGTGAAGTAAAGTAGCCGCGTCGGCGAGGCGAGCTCTGACCGCTTCTTCCGCGTTTGGAAGCGACGAGCTGAACCCCTGCTCCGATTATTGTGAACCACCTAATAGTGTTAACATCTACAAAGAACCTATCACCGCGCTGTCCCAATGCTGCGTGTTAACGTTTTGGCTTTGCTAACAATAATCTTGCAGCGTCTCACTTTCTATGTGGAATTATGAAGCCAGCACTTGGCGATTGCGCGACGTGCATGCGTATATGTCGATATTTGAGTGCGTGAGCCCCTCCGAAGAAAGGTCCATCACACTAGTTCCAAGCTACTTAGCCCGGGTCTCTGGGTCGCGTCCCCCTCCTTCTCTTGGTCGCCTGGTCTTGCGTCTTGTTGGTCCGTCCGGGCTGGTCGCTTCGCGCTTCCCCTTCGTCTTGCATCACCTCGTCTCCACTCCCTGCCGCACGGGCTTCTCCGGTTTGTGCCACCTGCGACGTGGGCCGCTTGACGCGACGTGCATGCGGTCTTTTCGGACTGGGGACATCCGAAAGTGCCTCAGAAGCCACGCCTTCCTGGCCAGGACGTATCCCCTTTGCCACCGACAACACCGCCGGCGAGACCAGCAACGCTGCGCGTCATCGCGCATTTGTACACACGAGTCGACAGCCGAGTGAGTTTTTTCATGGTGACAACCGCTGGTTTGGTATTTCTACTAAGAGACGGTTGACGGCGTGGCCAGGACACGTGCACACAAACAAGGCTGGTCCTATGAACGCTCGTACACAAGGTCATTTACCCCGTCGCTAACCGTCATATTCACTCGTCGCTTGAAGAAGTTTCGTGGCGGACACGTCTTTCTACGTTTGTTTTTGCGTCATCAGTTTTGCATCTACGCAGCAGCGAGAACGAAGCAGCGAACGATCGCGAGGAGGAGAGAGTATTTCTTGGGTCCGCGGCACAGGGAGGGGGGCGCACCTCTTCCGGACAAAAAAACGTCTTCTATGGGGGGTCGCCTCCGTCAGTGGAAAGAACCGAGCGGCTTTGTTCTTCGTCTTTTCCTCTGTTCCTTTTCATGGATTCGCACGGGGTTCTTCCCGGAGCAGTCTGGGCCGCTTCTGTGATGAAGTTCCCCCCTTTCCTTTCTTGTCCATTCTTTTTGTGCTGTTTTTTTTTTCTTTCTTTTTTCTTTTTTTTTTCCCCTTTTTTGTTTTGTTTTTATTTTGTTTTTTTCCTTTTCGTTCCCTTCCGTGCACGGGCCCGCTTCATTTCTTTTTTTCCCCGGGGCCGCAACGTGTGATTCGCTCAATGCCTGCTTTCTTTCTCATCCAGGGATGTGCTTCAGGCTTGCTGGCTCTAGGACACGCCCCTACACAGTTGCGATCGCAGAGCTAAACACAGAGGAGCAGCGTGTCCGGGCTGTAACGAGCCACCACGTCAGGGCTGTTTCGGGGTCGCATCACGCAAGGCTGCTATTCTAGTTCCCGCCGTGCGCTGGGTGGGTTCAACGGGGGTTTGTTTTGTATAAGCATGCGTTGTAGGAAATACTTGAGGAGGCTGCCAGCTGCAAAAGTATCAAAGGAAGTAAATGCGCTGTAGCCCACGCGAAACACAGGTGAATCTGGCTGGGTTCAGTGGCGGGCGTAGGCGTTCAACAAAAAAAGACCCACTTTGTAGTTGTATTGTTTCTCCCCTTTCAGCCTCCTTCGAAGTATGCACAAGGCAGCTCCTCGAGTATTTTGTGCGTGCCGGTTTGATCGTTTTCCCCCGCTTGTTTCTACCCCGTCCCGTCGTCAGGTGAGGAATTCCGATCAACCCACAAAACACGCTGCCTGAGTGACGGGTGCCCCCGCAACGTACTGAGCCGGTCCATCCCCTCTTTGATAGACCGTGATAGACCGAAGAACACAGCACCGGGCAATTCGATGCAGCTCTAGGGACTAGAGATGGACCTGATAGACCGTGGTGGACCGTGATTCACTGTGATAAACAGCGGCAGGCACTTCGATGCAGGTTCAAGAGATAGGGACGGACCGGCTCAAGTACGTTGCGGGGGCACCCGCACGGGATCGTCGGACAAAAAATCGAATTGTCTGCAGTAGGCAACAAAGACACACGCACACGTACGCACGCTAGTATACGATACCTGAAAGGGAACCTTTACGGCAAGGGTCACCCGGAGACTTTAGACCCCCGGAAATCTGAGCGAATGTCACACTCTAGAAAAAAAAGCCCCCCACCCTGCATCATCAGCCAAACGAATGCCTCTCCGCGTACATGTAAGCGCCCTGTGCAACCATCCCGCGGTCAGCTTCTCAGTTGCAGCACCGAAGTCGCCCTTCCCTCTCAGGCCGCTCGCTCCCTCAAACGCTCGGCCCCACGGCGTTTTTCTTTTGTAAAGGGGGGGTCGAATAATAACAGTTCTTTGACACGTCTGGTTGTCTAAAAACACTACCACTATTTGATTCTGCTACTGTTCGGCTACCCGGAGCTTTTTTTTGTATAAGCACCTGCTTTGTAGGAAATGCTTGAGGAGACTGCCAGTTGCGATAGATCAAGGAGGTAAATGTGCTGTAGCCCACACGAAACACAGGTAAATCTGGGTTTAGTGGCGGGCGTAAGCGTTCAACAAAAAAGACCCACTTTGTAGTTGTATTGTTTTCCCCCCCTCTAGCCTCCTTCGAAATGAGTACAAGGCAGTCCCTCGAGTATTTTTTATTATTCGACAAATCGAATAATATCACAGGTGTTGTTATTCGACCCCCCCCTTTATAAGCACCTGCTTTGTAAAGAAATACTTGAGGGAGGCTGCCAGTTGCGAAACATCCCAACAGGGGGAAACCATGCGCTGTAACCCACGAAATACAGGTCTGTACATCTGGGTTTAGTGGCGGGCGTATGCGTTTGTTTGTGCGATTCGACCAGTACGCGTTCAGGTCAAACCGCTGCCAACGTTCCTTTTTAGCTGTAACAAGTATGCTCACGAAGGAGGTGGTTACTGGTTATCGCAAAAAAGACCCGCCTTGTAGTTGTTTCTCCCCTCTAGCTTCCTTCGAAATATGCACAAGGCAGCCCCTCGAGCATTTTCATTTGACCAAACGCATGAAATGGTAGAGGAAATGAGAAGCTCGATGCCGCAAAAGCAACACCATGGTGTTTTCGATTGCGTCCTGAATCCAGCTTTTGCGTGAAAAACGATCAGGCACGGCGTTCGACAGCGTATCCGACTAATGCTGCTGTATCAGCCGCGGTTTGCGCGAGTGACGAGCCTCTTCTTTCTTTTGTGTTGTCGCACTGAATGACCATTTCCGGAGCAACGGCTGCGCACGAAAAGAAGCAGAACGGAATCAGCTGAAAAATTGGCAACACAACTGCACGTCATGTTGACACCGTGCAACCTAACATCAATGTTGCGCATGGCCTGTCTTTTGCTGTGTTATGTCTTCCCATGTGTTATATATATAACGATTGGGCCGTGTTGTACAGAAAGACCACCACCTACCGCTTAGCGAGCGAAGGACGAGAATATTTTACCTCATCGTCATCCATCGTTGAGCAGTTGATGGTGATCGCCCGTTGTCTTGTTTATAAGCGCAAGATCCTGACTCCGGACGTTGTTCTTTCAGATTCCTTCTTCCAAACACGCACTCTTTGGGGCATAACACGGACTCACCACTGCGAACGCTTACGGAGGAGCCTGTACGAGTAACAACTCGGTCTTACCGTCGTCTCTTTTCCAGCGTCGGTCGGCGGTGTTGGTGAGCTCTCCCGCAACTGGCCTTTTCTTTGCAGTTTGGGTCCCATCTGTTCTTCGGCCTTTCAGCAGAAAACAAAATGAGAAAAAAGAGCCGTGCAGGGGTGGGGCTCTTTCTTTTTTGTTGTTGCCCCTGCTTTGGGCTTTTCTTCTTCTTTGTTTTGCTTGCTTCGATCCTTTTTTCTTTTGTTGCGTTTCTTTTTTTCGAAGGTCTCGGTCTTCTTCTTCTTCTTTCACCGTCCGTGTAGTCTTCGATTGCCTTCTTCGAAATTGTCTCTTTCGTACGTTGGTAGCCCCGGATGATGCAGTCGTCTCGAAGGGTCGAAACGCTTGGAAGGACTGGGGGCGGGCTACATGACGTATGCTGAGCACCCAGGTTGACATAGTTCTGGAAGACTGGTGGACTGCTGTGGGCCACCTGTGCTTCACCTAATTACGTTCAGGCTCACGACCCAGGTACAGCTCTAACAACCCAACGGACGAAGAAGTTCGCAGAATGCACACCACCAAGGAAGGGAAAGGACGCAGAGCGACGGGACGTAATCATCGATCCTCATCACGACGCAAGTTCAAAAGATTTCCCATCCTCTTCAAAATAGGTAGCCGGAAGGCTCTCAAACTTGTTTAATGCGTCAGTGTCGTGCGCGTGCAACCTAGGACATTCGGGAGCATCGCAGATATGCTATTGGCGAAGTCGCACGCAGTCCCCTTAAGAAGCGCGAAGACGATGATGGGTGCACGCGCCTGAAACACGACACGAGACGAACGAAGAGGCAGTCGCCGGCGTGCTGACTATTGCAGAACCATCGCCACAATACCTCTGCACTCAAAGCAGGACCACCAGCGCACCGATAACGTGTACCTCAAGCATCCGTAGTAGCTCCATGATCTACAGCAAGCACCACTAGCAGCACAGATAACGTGTACCTCAAGCATCCGTAGTAGCTCCATGATCTACAGCAAGCACCACTAGCAGCACAGATAACGTGTACCTCAAGCATCCGTAGTAGCTCCATGATCTACAGCAAGCACCACTAGCAGCACAGATAACGTGTACCTCAAGCATCCGTAGTAGCTCCATGATCTACAGCAAGCACCACTAGCAGCACAGATAACGTGTACCTCAAGCATCCGTAGTAGCTCCATGATCTACAGCAAGCACCACTAGCAGCACAGATAACGTGTACCTCAAGCATCCGTAGTAGCTCCATGATCTACAGCAAGCACCACTAGCAGCACAGATAACGTGTACCTCAAGCATCCGTAGTAGCTCCATGATCTACAGCAAGCACCACTAGCAGCACAGATAACGTGTACCTCAAGCATCCGTAGTAGCTCCATGATCTACAGCAAGCACCACTAGCAGCACAGATAACGTGTACCTCAAGCATCCGTAGTAGCTCCATGATCTACAGCAAGCACCACCAGCGCACCGATAACGTGTACCTCAAGCATCCGTAGTAGCTCCATGATCTACAGCAAGCACCACCAGCGCACCGATAACGTGTACCTCAAGCATCCGTAGTAGCTCCATGATCTACAGCAAGCACCACCAGCGCACCGATAACGTGTACCTCAAGCATCCGTAGTAGCTCCATGATCTACAGCAAGCACCACTAGCAGCACAGATAACGTGTACCTCAAGCATCCGTAGTAGCTCCATGATCTACAGCAAGCACCACTAGCAGCACAGATAACGTGTACCTCAAGCATCCGTAGTAGCTCCATGATCTACAGCAAGCACCACTAGCAGCACAGATAACGTGTACCTCAAGCATCCGTAGTAGCTCCATGATCTACAGCAAGCACCACTAGCAGCACAGATAACGTGTACCTCAAGCATCCGTAGTAGCTCCATGATCTACAGCAAGCACCACTAGCAGCACAGATAACGTGTACCTCAAGCATCCGTAGTAGCTCCATGATCTACAGCAAGCACCACCAGCAGCACAGATAACGTGTACCTCAAGCATCCGTAGTAGCTCCATGATCTACAGCAAGCACCACCAGCGCACCGATAACGTGTACCTCAAGCATCCGTAGTAGCTCCATGATCTACAGCAAGCACCACCAGCAGCACCGATAACGTGTACCTCAAGCATCCGTAGTAGCTCCATGATCTACAGCAAGCACCACTAGCAGCACAGATAACGTGTACCTCAAGCATCCGTAGTAGCTCCATGATCTACAGCAAGCACCACTAGCAGCACAGATAACGTGTACCTCAAGCATCCGTAGTAGCTCCATGATCTACAGCAAGCACCACTAGCGCACCGATAACGTGTACCTCAAGCATCCGTAGTAGCTCCATGATCTACAGCAAGCACCACCAGCGCACCGATAACGTGTACCTCAAGCATCCGTAGTAGCTCCATGATCTACAGCAAGCACCACCAGCGCACCGATAACGTGTACCTCAAGCATCCGTAGTAGCTCCATGATCTACAGCAAGCACCACCAGCGCACCGATAACGTGTACCTCAAGCATCCGTAGTAGCTCCATGATCTACAGCAAGCACCACTAGCAGCACAGATAACGTGTACCTCAAGCATCCGTAGTAGCTCCATGATCTACAGCAAGCACCACCAGCGCACCGATAACGTGTACCTCAAGCATCCGTAGTAGCTCCATGATCTACAGCAAGCACCACCAGCGCACCGATAACGTGTACCTCAAGCATCCGTAGTAGCTCCATGATCTACAGCAAGCACCACCAGCGCACCGAAAACGTGTACCTCAAGCATCCGTAGTAGCTCCATGATCTACAGCAAGCACCACTAGCAGCACAGATAACGTGTAGTCTACTTTGGCTGCGCACAGGGTTGCACGTGCCTGCTCCAGCGGTGTGAGAAGGGGAACTGCACGATCAAGAAAGGATGGGTGGCCTGCTCTTTTTAGTAACAATCTTGCGGGTTGCCCTTCAAAATGTATTGCGCAGGCTAAAAAGATGTAGGCAGCGTGTGTTGGTGGTTGATCAGATTTCCTTGCCTGAAAATGACGCAAGGTAAACACAAGCACGTGCCATCACAGGGACTAGCAGCACATCCTCATGGTAGCGTCCTCGTGGTACTGCTAGGAAGCACGCTGCCAGGAAGTAGCGTCCTCCTGTCATGGTCCACGATGCCCTGCTAGGATGACTAGCGTCCTGGTACCACGTGGACAGCGTGTTTTGGGGGTTGATCAGAATTCCTCACCTGAAAATGACACAGGGTAACACAAGTGAGAAAACGATCAACCGGCACGCCGAAGCGCCTGTCTTTTTTGAGCACGCAGATCGACGTCCCCCCCCCCCCCCCCCCCCGGATTTGCAGGACCCTGGGGGGAGAAACACTGCCACAGGGCGGGTGGGTAAGATTGGTCGCCTGCAAGCTGCAGAACGGAGGTCCGAAGCACAGGGCCGCTAAGAGATTCGCCCGGCGAGCGAGTGGTCGCTGGCTTGCGCACCTACTTGTATCCGTGTCCTTGTCCGTGCATCCAAATGGAGCCCCGCTCTGTGGGGCGGGCTTTGCGATCAGCCCTGTTCGGCTTCCTTGCGTATTACTTTGTGTGGATCTGCCTCACCCCCTTTGTCCAACCTCACAACCCCTCCCTGCGTTACTTTCCGCCGAGAGAGTACGGGTTGCTCTTGCCCGTGTTGCTCATCAGCCTCGGCTCTCTGTTCATCTACACGTACATGGCGGTCTTAATGATCCAGAAGCCAAAAAGTGTCTTGACCCGATATGAGGACAGGTAGGCAAACGCCGACCATCTGCTCTGGACCTTGTCAGCCGCGTCTGCCTGCTGTTCTTGCTACCACCATCTCGATGCGGCAGCAGCGAACGTCTTGTCACGGTGAAAAAGCAGAAGGGAATCCATCGGTTCTTGCCTCTGTCGGCCTCTAGTTCTGCTGTCACCAGAATCCGATGAGCGTCTTTTCGTGAAACAAGTCACGTCAGTCTTCTGTCTGTTCTTGACCTTGCCAGCCGTCGACTTTCGGCTGTTGCCGTCATCTCGCTCGAAGAGAAAGCAGTTGGAAACGTCGACCAGCGTTTGCTCAAACCGGACGAGCATCCTGTCGTCCTTCATCCGCTCTTGACCGTTGTCAGTCTCAACCCTGTCCCAGTACCAGACACTCTTTGCAGAAGAAGGCTATCAGCGCATCGGCTATCTACCCCCCTCGCCGGCGAGCATCCTGTCGTCCTTCATCCGCTCTTGACCGTTGTCAGTCTCAACCCTGTCCTAGTACCAGACACTCTTTGCAGAAGAAGGCTATCAACGCATCGGCTATCTGCCCCCCTCGCCCGATCAAACCGGCGAGCATCCTGTCGTCCTTCCCCGAGCCCGAGTCTCTCCGACCTTTGAGAAAGTCATCGGCCATCCTCAGATGTGGTAGCTGCGTCTCATGCTCCCGTTCCGAGTTCGGACCCCAATCTCCCGCTACACGTCACATCCACGGTCTACCGCCCATCGTGGCCAACGGAAACCACCCAGAAGAAAAGCCAGGCACCGGATCTTCCTGTCGAGCACGCAACCCAGTGAACATAATCAAGAGTCGAAGATTAGCGTCGAAACTTCTGGCCTTTCACGCCGACCACACCCTACCCAACCCCAAAGACCCCCTAAACGCGTTAGGGGACTTCACAAGGTTTCGCAACGGAACGACACATCACCCGAAACGAGCGGCACCCTCTCACTTTTCTCAACCCCCCTCCACACCCAATCACTACGGTCAACCGGAGACTTTAAAATACCGACCTTCTAATCCACAAGCAACGCTGGAAACCTTCAGAAGGATCAAGCCCTTCGTCGGGCTTGGGGTATCAGAAACCCCTTGTTCACGGCGAACAATGGAGCTTCAGAAGAACGAGAGTGTCTAAGCAATGTCTTGAATCGCGAGCTGCTGCAGACTTTGCCTTCGGGAAACTGCGTATTGGCTTCTCATTCCATTTTCCATTGGGTTAACGGCGATGTACCCCGTGAAGGGAATCGAGGGGCAACCCATCCCTCGCACGCAGCAGCAGCCACGGGGGACCAAAAACTATCTCGTACCAGCCCGATTGTTGCCTGCCCTAACCGGCTTTCGAGCATGAGTAGTAAACCTCAGCCCAAAGGTCTCCTTGGCAATCCTACTCGCCCCTCCTTCTTAACGCCGCTCGCTCATCGCTCTCGCTTGCTCGTTGCCGGGGCCGTATTTCTAACGTTTCAACCGTTCGCACAGGGTACAGGCAGGAAAGTGAACATACCACCTACATGAGGCTTGCTCCTGGGTTCTCAGCTTCACGTGGCTAAGAACGTTGGGACCTTGCGGGCTACAGGAGAAAGTGAACATGCCACCATGAGGCTTGCTCCTGGGTTCTCAGCTTCAGCTTTACGAGACAAAGAACGTTGAGACCGGGACATATTGGTCTGCAAGTGAACAGACCACCGACCACGAGGCTTGCTCCCGGTTTCTCACCAGAACACTGCCACGGTGTCTCGGTTCCAGCAGGCGGGTTGCGCCGTAGGGGGGAGCGCTAGCCATCGCCGTACCCACCCCATAACACTCGCCAGGGTGCTCCAAAAAGCAAAAAAGAACCACGACTCAAAGGAAGGATACCAAGAAACGTCGAAAGGCACCGGTTGATTGTCGGCAACACAAGAAGAGACTTCTGGACACCAGACGGGGGAGGCCATGTTCCGTCGCGTCCGCGTCGCAGGCCGGTGGTTGATGCTGACGGTTGTGGCGATGTGTGTTGATGCGGGCGTGCCGAAGAACAAGGGTGTGTCTTCGGATAGCCTGTGCTGGGACGACTCAACGAATGCCACGGTCGACGAGGACGAGTGTCCGTCGGGGTGTTGCGTGAACCACGAGTGCGTGGGGACCGGTTCTTGCACGGTGGTCAAAACCGTGGCGGTGGGCGTCGTCGGTGGACTCGCGTTGGTGTGCTTGTTGATCTTGACGCACCGGTGGTGGGGCCGGCGCGCGGGGGGCGGCAAGGGCGACGTGCAGTACGTGTACCGCAAAATGCCGGCGGCGGCGGCGGGGCTGGGGGACCGCACGATGCTGCCGATCATGGCCCAGGCCTCGCAGACCAGCCTGGCGGGCAAGGCGTCGCAGCTGACGACCGCGTCCAGCTTCGCGGCCGCGGCCGACGGCGAGAATCTGGCGCCGCCGGGGCTGTGGGCCGCGGGCGACCAACCCCTCGGCTCGGGGCCTGCGGTGTCACCGGCGTGCGACCACCTGGTCCTGTCGCAGTCGATGTACTCCCGCCAAGCCTCGTCGTTGGGTGTCTGAACACACAACGCCGACTACCCCTCGTCGCAGTCACCATCAAGGCGGGGGCCTGAGTTTTCTAACTGATTGCTCCAGTGCTCCCGCTAACCTCACTTTTAGTGAGGAACCCGAAAACCTGGGTTGGGCTTTTTTTACCCTCCCTCTCGCGTTGGAGGCTATTGGCATCTTTTTGCAGGGGGCCACCCAAATCTTCCAAACGAGGTGTCCGGGGGGCTCTGCCCCCCGGCAAACGGTACGGTACATTCAGGTGGAGAAGACCGTTAGTCGCAATAAACCTATTGGCCAACATACTGGTGGCACTGCTGCAGCCAGCAGCCCGTCACGCTGAGCAGAGAGTAGACCGTGATGAACTGCTTTGGTTGCACGATACCACCAACGGGAAAAAGGTGAGGAATTCCTCATGAGGAATTCCTCACCCTCTTTTTTCCAGCCTCTTTTTTTTTGAGGAATTCCTGGCACTTTTTCGTTAGCGGGAGCACTGGATTGCTCAGACAGGGTTGTAGGGGCTGACGGATTCGCCTGTGCTCTGGTAGCACGGGGGGTCCTGGCTGACTGTGACGAGCTACGAACAGCCGCCTGACGAACCAGACTCCCACCGCTGTCTTGTCTGCAGACACTCTGATGATGGTCCGCCTTATGTGTCTGTGGCTTAAAGTTGGCGCAGACGGGACCCGTGCGGTGTTGAGCACATATCCATTCCAGGCGCGTTCCTGCAACCACTCCCCGTCATCCTGCACGTCCAACAGAGGTATTACGTCGTCATGCATGACGCTCAACGCAGTCGTTCATCATGGCCGGCGCACAGATGCTCCGCCATCACGCATGGAGGCTTCGTTGTAGCGCTCCAGCATCAGCCGAAAGACAGCGTGCAAATCGCTCGTTAAAGCTCGGTATGGGGTCGAAAACCCCATCGAATCATCTCGGAGTCCGCTTACAGTTTTCTCACGGGGTAGCTCACAGGCCAGCCAGAGCCATAACAGGAGCCACGCTAGGTATAGCGAGTTATTCGAGGCAATAGAACCGATTCTCAGTTTAAATGGGCGTGAGCTTCATTGCAACCTGGCGTAGAATCCTGGTTCCAAGTGGGCCACTATTGCTATGCAGGACTGGCGAAGAGAGATGAACCGAGAGCTGACTGCGTTGGCCAGGGCTAGAAAGCGCCCTGTGGTGCTTAGTTCCCGGCGGCATCTTCCGCAGCATCGCAAGATTTTTGTGTCGGACTTCCTAAGATATATAATTATGGATCCGATCTGGCGTATTTTTGCCTTCCCCACCCCTTCTTGGTAACCCCCTACCAAACCCGGCTCGTGCTCACTGCACCCTGCTGAGGGCTCAACGTAAAAACCATCTGGCCTCCTGGTTCAACGATCGAAGCGGCAGCTCCCATTGACGTAGAGCAGTCGTCGTAGAACAAGTATTATAAGAATTGTGAATGGCCATCAAACCTGCATAAACAGGCAGTGTTCTGTCTAAGGATTAACCCATTACGGACGGAGGGAATCCATGGGTCAAACTCGAGAGTTCTCGGACTCCAAAATGGGAAACCTGGTGCTCCTTGGAAAGGTTTTGTTGCACATCTCTTCACAGCAGCAACCAGTTATCCTTTTTGACGTGTCTTTGCTCTGGATGCCCGTGTTCGAACTCCAGCTCGGGTTCTCGCTTCTTCGACTAATGGTTTTACATGTCCCCGTCCCCCACCTTCTTCCCACTCACCATTTGTCTCCAACTCCGAAAACACGTAAAGTACACGGCCAGCCTCAGTAGGGGGAAATTGATCTTTCAAACGCGTGCGGATATTCACCTGCAAAACGGGTGTGACACCCGCATTTTTGCCTCCATTTGACTCCAGCTTCTGAGGCTGGACTCTACCGTATAGCAGGGGGAGAATGTCGCTGCACTCGGTAGCATGGCCTCACCCCCGTCGGTTCCTGGCCCTTTCACCGAACATTCGTTCGGTGTTGTCGCAGGCCTAAGTCTCACGGTTGTGAGGGAGTTAATGCTGCCCGTCCCGACCGCCAACTTGCGCCTGCGGTCCACGTTCGAACAAAAACGTGCGCACTGCGTGGCGGTGGTGCGTTCTCTCAGTGTGTGTTAAAGGTCATCAGGGTAACTACTGAAGCGAAGTATAACCCACTAGTGTGTCTGTGTCTGTTGTCGTTGTGTCCGCTTGTGCATGTGTGCCAGTATCGTCGTGCGTTGGTTCGCATTGACCCGCTTAGCGGCGCGCCTCGTACGGCAGTACGAGCCCGCGTTACTGGCACAGCCCGCGTTGCGGGCAACATGTGTCGCGTGTGTTTGCTGCCTGTGCTTTTGCTACCAGAAAGAGTGCTAACGCTACTCCTTCTACAATGTAGTTATTCATCGTAACCAACTCCATATAAAAAGTGTCACGGGATAAGCCGGCAGCCGCTGCTTAACGGCTTCTAAAAGTGCATGCAGATCCGTGGTCCGTGTACTTAAAAGTTCCCAATGCTTAACGGCTTGTTCACGTGGGCGGCCCTTCTTCAACGCTCTAAGTTAGGACCGGCGCGCTAAAAGCAAGGCGGTGATATCTGACTGCACAAGTCAACTAAACATGCGTATGCGTTGAGAAAGGCCCACGAACCTCATGCCTCCTTCCTGTAAGCAGGGCATCTAAAAGTCCTATCGGAACCAGAAGCGCAAAAGCCAGGCAGGTAGTCCAGTCCACAAGCAATCTCCTCATCCCACATCACCCCCCGTTCCCTCTTCCACCTCTTGTCCGCATTGTAGAAATTGCGACATCAGGTCCAGCTGCCCATATCGCGAGGGCTGCCTACCATATGTCTACACCCCCTAATCCTACCCGACTCTCAGCATCCGTGGTCAACTGGAGGCTATAAAAAGGTTGCGTTAGCAGAAGGTTGCACATCGGTTCCCGTTCTGCTTTTTTGATGCGGAATTGCAGAAATTCTGCTGGCGCAGCGAGGAGGCAAACTTTCCTTCAGCACCGCTGCCCCCATGCCGATCGGGTCGGCAGTTCGCAGTTCGCAGGTTTCTTTTTACGCTGTCTGCGAATGGTTGACGACAAGTTGTGGTGCGGCATTGTGGGCACGCCTCCCCGCGAACGCAACAGAAGCTCGGGACAAGAAAATTTAGCTTTTATGAAGAGTTGGGGAACGAGTTCTCTTTCACCGAGTTTGTGTGCGAGCTTCTTGTTTGTCCCATCCTGCGCCTGATCTTCCGCGCGCTGCTCAGGGGTGCACGAAAAAGAAGGTTTGACTTGTTGAAGTTGTAAATTGATTTCAAGCTCTCCGTTATACCACACGGCGACCTCCAGCAACTTTTGCTCGAGTGAAACCAGACTCTCCAAAAGCGGATGTGCCACACCCGGAAATAGGGTGTGAAATAAGGTGTGAAATAGGGTGTGCACCCTATTTCCGCCTCGAGCAAAAGTTGCTGGAGTTCACCGTGTAGAAGCTAGGGATGGCGATCACCCCAACCGCGCGTCCCGTTGAAACACCAGTCAGCATTTCTCCGCCACAATCAAATCACGTGCTGGAACGGCACAGCTGACTCCAATCGGCAGCTCTAATCAAGTCCGCAGGATAAAAGGATCGGTCCAGAAAACTGGCCCGCAGATCCATGCGATCCGTTTCGTACCTGGCAACGACGAGGCTTTCTCCTACCGAAGCCCGCCTTCAAATCAACAGTCTTTCTCTCTCCCCTCTCCTACCTGTCGCGGCGGTAAATCGCGCACAAGCAAAAGAAGCAGTGCTCGAACTTATGCCTTCTGTTTTCTCAGGTGTTTTTGGTACTCCTAAGTCTCGGCCTGAGGGGGCCGTGGGGGGGGCGACCGACTGGAGCTCCCAGGACGACGGGTAAGAAATACCCAACACTGCAGCGGCAGCCGGCACTGGTCGTCGGCGAAAAATAGTAGTGCATTCTGGGCTGTGGATGGCTGGCCCTTCTGCTGGCCCTGTAGCTCCCCCTTTGTTGGCACGAGCTTGCGCCGTCACGACCGCGGGTTCGGAGAGTGGATGGATACGTGGGGTTTCTTTCCTGTGCACGGGAGGCATTCAACAAACCTTTTGGCGACCCCTGCGCGTTTTCCATCTCCCTGATTACTTTGCTTTAGCAGTACTGCTGCCGAAAAGCAATGCAAGGGAACAGGAACGCACGTGTACCTTCTCAGGGTCATTTATGCCAACCTCTGTATGCAGACCGTGTGACGAACGACAAGTTGATTGGATAGCACTAACGAGCGGGGTGCTGCTACGCTCGAGGTGATTGCCAGCTCCTTCAACCGTGGGAACCGGGCTAAGCGCACCTAGTACCCCAAGTCCATGGTGCCACCCACTGGACATAGCATGTGACAACATGAGGTTAAACTGCACATTCGTGTGACCACAGTGTCAACACATGCCAACGTCACATGCATAACTTGAGACCCTTCATGACAAGTGGGTCGTGTGCACTCGCCCCACACATTAGAAGAATATGAAAAGATGCTTTGAGCAAAGGAGGTTGCCGACAAAGAGCAGGATTGTGCCCAAACACCAAAACAAGATTTTCTCCTCGGTACTAGCAAAAGCGAGTGCCGGAAAAGAACGTCATCAGCAGGAATAGTGTCTTTTCCGTGCATCGCCCGTTTACGCTTTCCTTCGCGAACGTAGAGGAAATTTGCAGCAGCAAGCCTGGTAGCTTAGATACCCGCCGCTTCAAAAGAGTCCAAAAACGGGTCCACCGGGTGGGCATCCTGCGCGGTGGAAGAACCAGCACTGGAATGGTTTACACACACTCGCATCGGGCACAGGATGCACTTCTCTATCGGAGCGGCTCCCGCGGCGGGTTTTGAAGTACTGGCGTCGGATCAAAACGTGTTGGTCGTGAAAGCAGGCAGCCGGCCCGCAGGAACAGCGTCTCTCGAGTTTGCGCTGTTTTGTGCCTCTGCGGATGGCGCAACCTACACGTGCATACCTATTTTTGGCACCCCGTTTTCTCAGGCGAACTTTCATTCTAGAAGCGTTTTTGGTAACCAATGCGGGACGTCGGGTGCACCGTCGCCCGACTTTCCGCCACGCTGCAGGAGAGGGACCAGTGCCTGTTCCCCGCCGACGCGCCGGCGCTGCCGGAGTGGCTCCCGCGGCTTGGAGCGCCAGGGGCAATTCGTCACCCGCGAGAGACCCTAGCACATCTGCTCAGGAGTCTTTGGCGTCAGACAGACTGCGAAGTGTGAAATTTTCGGGGGGGTCATACACACCAAAAGTAGAGATACATATTTTTCGGAACCCTGGATTTTTCTCAAAAAGCGATTCGCCCTGACAACGTTTTGGAAACCAATGCGGGACTTCGGGTGCACCGTCGCCCGACTTGCCGCCGCGCTGCTGGAGAGGGACAGATGCCTGTTCCCCGCCGACGGGCCGGCGCTGCCGGAGCGGCTCCCGCGGCTTGGAGCGCCAGGGGTAATTCGTCAATTACTACTACCCGTGAGAGACCCTAGCACATCTGCTCAGGAGTCTCGGGCGTCAGACAGACTGCGAAGTGTGAAATTTTCAGGGGGGTCATACACTCCAAAAGTGGAGATACCTATTTTTTGGAACCCCGGATTCTCAAAAAGCGAACGTTTTGGTAACCAATGCGGGACGTCGGGTGCACCGTCGCCCGACTTGCCGCCACGCTGCTGGAGAGGGACAGATGCCTGTTCCCCGCCGACGCGCCGGCGCTGCCGGAGCGGCTCCCGCGGCTTGGGGCGCCGGGGGTTGTGTGCTTGTTCGGTCTGCAGGCGTTCCCGCTGGTCGTGGCCGAACGACCCGGCGGGTGGTGCGCGCACGACTGCATCGCGGCGGCGTCGACGCTGGGGCGGGGCCGGGTGGTGGTGATCGCGCACGAAGCGTACCTCGACCCGCTCCAATCGGGCCACTCGCCGGAGTTCATCGAACGGTGCGTTCGATGGGCGGGCGGGCCGGAGCGGACGATTTTCGTCCGCTCCGGCGACGACGCGCAGCGCGCAGCCAGGCACGTGGAGGACGGCGGCGGCGCCGTGGTGGCCGCGTGCCCGTGGGGCTGGGCGCAGCTGAACCCGGGGAAAACCGTGGCGGAGCTGCCGCTGAACGCCGAGCTCCTCGTCCCCAGCGGCATGGCCTTCGGCGCCGGCGTCTGCTCCGGCGGGACGCCGTGGTTTGAGGTCAAGCGCACCGACGACTGCCGGGCGGCCCTCGTCTCGAGCATGCTGTCGGCAAACCTGGTCGGTGACCCCACGGCGCTCGCCCTACTGTGCGCGGATTCCGTCCGGCTGGAAGACGTCTGCCTTTCGTACGATTGGCAGGCGCTGGCCGCAGCGCTGCCGCGCTCCCTCGTCGCATTGCAGAGGGCCGCGCACCACATCACCGGCTGCCACCCGAAGAAGCCCGGAACTGAAACCAGCGGCGAACCTGCGGAGCAGGTGGCCGATGCCCTCGCCGCTTACGGCGGCGGGGGCTGGTGGGCGTCCGCCACTGATCACATTCAGTTAGCGTTCGACTTCGGTGAACGGGTGCCCGTCTCCGGCGTGGAGGTGTGGTGCGTGAACGTCGACGCGTCCCCGAAGCGCGTGCAGCTGTCAGCCGCAGATGCAGGGCCGAGCGGGCCTTGGCGAATGCTTGCAGACTTCGCGTTCCAGACGCGCAACAACCCGGGGTCGCACCAGAACAAGCCCGTCGTCTTCAAGCTGGAGTCCACCGTCGCAGTGCGGCACCTCCGGCTTGACTTTCGGGGCATCCACAATAGCCACTACGTGGGGATCAACGATGTTAAGTTCCTGCAGGTGGATATTTCTGCCGTGGTCGACACGACCGCGACACTACGAGATCTTGAAGGCATCCCGTTGGACTCCCGCATCCGCCTCGCACAGCAACTCAGCCGTGTTTGCCCGGTTTCAGGGTTGAATGGACCGTCGCCGACGAACACGATCGTGCGCGCGTCGGACAAAGGGCGCAGCCTTTTGATCCTGCAGTCGTTGGTTCGAACGCTGGCCGCTGCCAAGCAGCAGCAACAGCGCACGCTGCAGGCGCCGTCGACGCAGGCTCGGTTCGACGATCTCCCGACGCTACCGGGTGTCGATGAGTTTCCTGGGACGACTGCCGGCATCCCAACACCCCCGCGGACGGTGCGCGTAGAGGCCGCAGGAGTGGGCAAAGGTTGGTGGATCTCGTTGCGTGTCCACGCAAACCCACGCAGCATGTTCACCGTAAGCGTTGCGCGCAGTTCCGCCTTCGTGAGAAGCGACTGGCGCATTCGTGTCGGCGCGCATACGGACGACCTGACAATGTGCAAGCAATGGGAGCGGTGGCCGTCTATCTCGTGCACAGCGCCGTTCAACAACAGCCACGGGCCCGACGCCAACAGATCACCACTCGCAACGGTGGTGACCGTTTTCGGAGGGCTTGTCTTCCTCGAGTGCGTGAACGATCAGGCGACGAACGCCTCCTTCGACGTGACAGTTGAAGGTTGCTTCAATGCTCCATACTTCACGAAGTCAGACCAGCAGTTTGTCGACGGACCGGCTCCATGGGGTGAAGTCGAAGCAGACAAAGTCATACTGACCCTTCCAAAGGCGGTCATCACTCGCGCAGCGAACAGTGGATCACTCGCAGCAGCAGCGGACTACTGGGATGCAGTGGTATCCTCGCACCACAAGCTGGCGGCGCCGCCGTACGGCGGGCGCAAGGAGCGCATTGTGTGCGATCAGCAGCTTTCGGTCGGCTACATGCATAGTGGGTACCCGATAATGGCACACCTCGACTTTGCCGACATCGCATTGGATCCCGTCAAGCTCAAACGCGAGGGGTCGTGGGGCATGTTCCACGAGCTTGGGCATAACATGCAGCGCGACTGGTGGACGTGGCCCGGTACGGTCGAAGTCACCGTGAATCTTTTCACTTTGTGGACGATGGATTGTGTCGTGCACAAGAACCTCGACGCATTTGACTTCTGGAAGGAAAAAGGTCGTGAAGTCGTTCAAGCTTGGCTCCGGTCGGGCCGATCACGGGCGACGTGGGATGAAGACGCGTTCTTGGCGCTTTACCTGTACGCGCAGCTCATATCGCAGTTTGGCTGGGAGGCCCTGCAAGCCGTTTTCCGACAATACGAAACGTCGAAAGAACTGCAGCAGAAGTGTGACGGCGCGGTGGGTACGAAGATGCGCGTGTGGATGGAAACCTACTCGCAGCAGGTCGGGCGCAACCTCGCGCCGTTTTTCGAGGCGTGGGGCTTTGATATGTCAGGTCATTCATTGCCGCGGGAGTTGCCCCCATGGCAGTGCGACATTCCGTGATCTCCAGAAGTTGAATGGTGGTGGACGACACCAGCTCTCTTGACGCTGGTGCGCTGCTCAAGGAAGTCGCTGCATGCACCGCCGCACGAAACAGGCCCAGCTGCCGTTGCGCGCCTTTCCACAACGCCCATTTGCGAAGGAGTTCGTCTGGCCCTCTGCACACCGTAGTGCTTGGGCAAACATACAATTGCACAACTCCCTCGAGTCTTATACATTCGCACCTAGCCCGTAGCCGGTTGCCGACTCTTGCCGCATCGCTTGTCATTTCATCACACGCTACGCAACATCGCGACAGCTGCAGGAAAAGGGGACTGCGCATGCGTTTGAATATCGGGCGTTTTGCATCGCGTATCGTGCACGGCGGCACACGATTCGCAACGACCGGCATCCCACGAGTCCGAAACGCGTTCATCCTCCTTCCATAATTGTGCGGAAACAGACGGCTGGAGGCGCTTTGTGGGACTAAACGGTTTAAACCGGTAAAAAAGAGTTTTGAACTATTGGGAGTGTGCTATTCTCATGGTAAAGTACTGAACCCGTTGCAATTTTGGTCGACTTGTATGTGGCTGTTTTTTGCCGCTGCGTGATGCCAACGCAAGGAACAGGGCGGAGGAGGGCTCCTGAAAGAAGGACGAAGAAGCGAGAGAAAGGTGGGTATTGGGAAACAACTGGCTGTGCCCTTCCACTGCTTGAAGGCGAGGACCCCATGTCCCACGGGCCACTCAAGCGGTTGATAATGGATGGCCCAAGGTACCAGCTTCGAATTGGCTTGAACTGACTGCTTTGGGGCTATTTTCGGGCTTGAAAACCGCACCGCGAAAACCAACGCAAGGAACAGGGGTGGTGGGAGGGCTTCTGAAAGAAGCAAGAAGAAGCGAGGGGAGGGCGGCTGCAGTGCCCGCACCCTGACGCACCCTTTTCCTGGGCGTACGTGCACTGCCAGCGTTCACGTGCGTTACTGTGTGAGAGTGGGTGTTGCAGAACAACCGTGTCGAGCCCCTCCACAACGGATATCTCAAGAGGGAGGTGACGCGGTGAAGGGCACGGGAGAGGGGATGAACCCCGAGTCCCACGAGCCCGACATCGCGTTCGACCTCCAGAAGCTGTTCCACAATGTGATCATGGATGGCATGGGCCCCGAGGACGAGGCCGGCGAGACAGACAACGAAGCGGACACAGTGGCTGCCACGCAAGCCGCGAGCGCCGCAGCGCTGTGCGTGTCTTGCCTGGCGGCTGTGTCCAGGGAAATTTCCGGGGCCTCCAAAAAAATGAGCGACGACGTAGTCGTCGAACCCGCACGTTTAGAAGCCGAAGTGCGCATCATGCGAGCGAGACTGGCGCTGAGCCACCAGGCGGAGACTCTGCAGAGCATGCTCAGAGCGGGCCAAGCCCACGCGGCTGCGATGCTGCAGCAGCAGCAGCCGCGCAAGGAGCCGGAGCTGAAAATGCACCAGCAGCGAATTCGAGGCGACGCGCACCACCACCACGATCGCTCCCAGCAAGACCTGTACCAGCGGCAGCACTACCGAGCGGCGCGGGACCCGGCGTACGGGACCGCCGACGACCAGTGGTCGCCCCACCAGCAACACGGCCAGTCTCGACGCACGCACCACGCTGTGCTGCCGCCGCTGCAAACGGCGCACCACCCGCAGGAAACCCCTCCGGGCGTCGACCTGCGGCACCACCACCACCACCACCACCACCTCCACCACCAGCACCTGCACCCCCACCACCTCCAGCAGCACCACCGCCACCAGCAGCTGCAGCCCCCCGTCCACCCCTTGCTGGCGTCCGCGAATTGCTCGCCCGCGCCGGCGCCCCACAAGCCGCAGAAGCAGCAGCAGCACACCTACCGCCCCCCGCCCCAGGAGAAGCCGCCGGTCGACGCCGACGCCGACAAGGGCCAGCAGCAGCAGCAGCAGCAGCAACCTTTCCGCCCGGCTGCGCCTCCCGAGCCGTTGCAAGGGGGGAGTCAAGCGGGGCAGGCGGGCCGGGGCGGCGAAGACCCTCCCAACGCCGCCGAGCCGAGCCGGCGCGGCGACGAGGCGCCGCCCAACCACACGCACCCGGGGCAGCCGGCGGCTGGCGGCGGCGGCGACGCGCCGGCCAGCACGCCGCCGCCCCCCGTCAACGCCGGGAGGGGCAGCACGTTGTTGTCGGAAGGGGCGCGGCCGTCGCTCCCGCACGCCAACGGCGGCGCCGATGCCGCGGCGCCGGCGCCTTCGCTGGAGGAGGAGCCGCGGGTGCTGACCGCGTGCCCCGACGTGGACATCCGCAGCGACCCGTTCAAGGGGCTCGACGTCTGCGAGCGGCTGGAGGCGCACCTGATAAAGTCGACCAAGCGCGGCGTGTCGCCGAACGACGTGACGCGGATGCAGCGGTACGCCCGGTACCACTGCGGGCAGTTCTTCTGGCTGCACGAGGGGTGGAAGGCGGCGCTGCAGAAGAGCGAGACCGAGGCTCAGCGGACCGCGGTCTGGCACCTGTACAGCGCCTTCGTCGACATGCCGGAGTTCTCGACGCCGCTCGTTCGCGCCGTGTGGGAACGGAAGCTGCCGCAGCTCAGCGAGCGGTGTGCCTCTCGCAGTTTCTTTGTCGTATTTCTCCCCCCTTTTTCTGTTCAACTTCTTCGAAGAAGACATGCTGCTAGCACTAAACATGCACGCGAAACAGTGTTCCGTCTAAAGTAAACAAAGTCACCAGGTCAGAACGACGTATATCGTCGACCGCACAAGTGGTGTGATCAGATTCAAGTTTTGCCGTTGTGAGCAGGCTGTAGGGGCGTTCTCCCCGGGACGGATCTGCCTGTGCTCTCGTAGCATGGGTGGTCTACGAACTGCCGCCTAATACAACCAGGCTCGCACCGCTGTTCTGTCAGGTTCCGCTGACGGCCCGCCTTAGGCTTCCGAGGCTTAAAGGACCGAAACACAGCGCAGATAGATATTAAAAGCACGTTCTCACAAACTCCATCAAACTGCAGGTACATGAACTTCCGGTCGCCCGCAGAAAAAGACAACTACGTCAAGCTCATCCAGCAGTGGCACGAAAACAACAGCGCGAGCCAGGAAGTGCTGGGCGAATTGTACAGGAGGGCTGCCCGAGCGCTCCAGGCGACGGGGGGCACCTTAGTCATCCCGGAGCTGGCGCATCTCGAGCCCACGAAGTGGGGGGCTCCGGCAGACGTTGCGGACAGAAAGGTATTGGGCCCTTGTCCACACTGTTCCCCCAGCGCTCGTTTTTTTTTGTCGTATAAGACGCTAGTCTTAGAAGATTAATATTAACCGACTCATGATATACTGTGAAACAGGGCCTCTCGCTCCATCTCACAACCGCTCACGCTCTTGCTTAATCCACAAAGGTACCAGGGAAAGCCTGCTGCACGGGAGGCAAGCTTCACGTGTTCGGCGGTACTGCAGAGCCACGGGCCTACGGGTCAAGTGGCTACCGATTTCCCAAACTAAAGCATCAAGGCTTGGCGTACCTTGGGGCTTGGCGCTCGCGCTGAACACAAGCTCGTCGAGACGGTCACCCGCAAGGCAGAGCGGACGGGGTTGTGGCACTGTGCTGCCTCCGACTCAAGCTTTGCAAGCTGTGGTTGGCAGTCACGTTCCTGGACCAGGAGCGGCCTTTTTCTTCTTCTTCTTCTTCTTCTTCTTCTTCTTCTTCTTCTTCTTCTTCTTCTTCTTCTTCTTCTTCTTCTTCTTCTTCTTCTTCTTCTTCTTCTTCTTCTTCTTCTTCTTCTTCTTCTTCTTCTTCTTCTTCTTCTTCTTCTTCTTCTTCTTCTTCTTCTTCTTCTTCTTCTTCTTCTTCTTCTTCTTCTTCTTCTTCTTCTTCTTCTTCTTCTTCTTCTTCTTCTTCTTCTTCTTCTTCTTCTTCTTCTTCTTCTTCTTCTTCTTCTTCTTCTTCTTCTTCTTCTTCTTCTTCTTCTTCTTCTCTCTGTGTTAACAATGCATTGTTGGTACTAAAAATTAGTAGTTGGCAGCGTACTAAAAGCAACTCACCAAATCAGGTGAAAAGCCGCTAGTGCGCACAAACAAACGGAAGCGCCATACTAATTTTTTTGATGGTAACAAACGCGGTTGCCAACACACAAATCTTGCGGGTTGCCCTTTGAATTGCGCAGCGGGTCTTTTGGTGATTGATGAGATTTTCTAACCCGAAAATGGACCGGGAGTGCAAAGCGACCAACCGGCACGCACAAACTAACACATCGGACTTGACCGCTTGCGCAGGCAGCCGTGCCAGTATTCTCACCGCTGAGAGAGATGAGGGGCATCGGACGCGAAAGTGTCCAACCCGCTCAAGGGTCGCACAAGACAGGAAGTACAGAAGAGGGAGGCGGAGGATCGTCAAGCGCCCTGAGGGACCCTGGTTAAGCGAGCAGCGAAATGTGACCTCGCCTTCGGACCGAGCAAAAATCTTTCCCGCGCCTGGTAGTGCCGTTCCGTCAACCTCTTCAAGTTACAGCCTTGCGAATCTCCCCCCAACCCATCATCCTTCTTTTTGTTCGGGGTGCCGTTGGAGTTAAAATGACGTCCCTCGATCCTGGGATGGCAGCGTTTGCAGTAGCACGGGCTTGAACTCACTCCACAACACATCCACAGCGACCGCGTGAAGACGACAGCGACCTGCTTGACGACGACTAGTCTCTTATGCAAGGAACGCGCGTCTCTGTTCCCTCCGCCAGCCCGTTGACGGAATCAGCTGTCGCTCGCGGTCGATAGCATATACGATGCCCGACGCCTGGGTGTTGCGCACCCATCCCACGCTGCACACACTTGCGCGGATACGTTTATATACACCGCAGGCCGGTCAGTTTGAGACTTCGGGTTTCGCACTCGAACTACCACCACCAGAAAGGTATCTCTCTACGTGAGAAACCTTTTAGGTGGGGTCCGGCTAGACTCTTCGCGGATGCGGACCCGCTAGACGACGGCACGTCTCTCGTGCAAGGAACGAGGAACGCACCTCTCTGCTCCCTTCGCCAGTCGCGGTCGATTGCACACGATGCCCGACGCCTGGGTGTTGCACACCCACTTCTTACGCTGCACACACCTGGCGCGGATATGCACCGCGAGGCCGTCAGTACGAGAACACACGATGCCGCCGCCCGGGTGCGAGTTGCTGCAGTGGCCTCATTTTTGTTGGCCGGCGGCAGGCGCGCTTTGTGGTGCAAGGAGCGTTACAAGGCGGCGATCCCCCGCGAGACGAGCTCACCCGCCGGCCAGAGCGCCCGCTGCAGCACCAACTCCGGTGCCGCCACTCACTGTAGCAGAGCCGCAACCTGCAGCGCGCCTCCGGAACTTACGCCCGCCGTAGCAGCGCGAAGAGAAGTGAGGAGACCGGAAACTCCCGGAGAGACGGTCCCTGCACGTTGACTCGTCTCTCTCTGACTCTCTCTCTCTCTCTCTCTCTCTCAAGGATGCCTCTCCTTTTGGGATACCGATTGCCAACATGGGGTGGTGCCGCCGATCAAACCCTTGGCACGACCGTGGCAAAGATACGCCTTCAAAGCCCCCCCCCCCCCCCCCCCCCCCCGCGTGTGAGCGGTATCAAAGGGCTCGAAGAATTTCACCGCAGTCGAACGAAAAACTACTTTTACTCCATACATTGGCTAAAAGCCTCTGTGACCGACAAAAAATACTCGACGTAGCTGCTTTGACTCCGAATGGAAGGGAGGAAATATAGAGGCAAATACAATAACACAATCTGATTTGTTCTTCGCTTACACCACCGTGTGTTGTTTTTTTCACTCAGGACTTTTTTCCCTTGAGTGGGATAAACACGCAATCATTTTCCCTCCGAGGTTTTATTGTCGCAAACGAATCCCCGTGTGCAGCGGGCGGTGCCCATGGCACACGGCACCAAGCATCCATGCGGAGCATTAAGCTCGTGTAACAGCGAACGTGTAGCCAGCGCACACGTATCAGGCTGCCACACAAAACCACATCATCGCACACACACACACATACCACACAACGCACATACACCCTCTCCGGTAGCTCCGGTCCGCTGACCTCCGCGGCCTTTGAAAAGTTCTGTCGTGGAGGGGTAGACCCTCATGACCTCACTAGGTTCGGTAGTTACAGCACTTCGGTTCTTTGTCTGGCAGCTACGTCGAGCATTTCCTTCCAAGCTGGCGCTTATGTAAAACAATGTACGTAAGGGAAGTAGCGGCGAACTAGATCCGTAACTTGGGGAAAAAGGATTGGCTGTGAGGGCGTCTGCAGGGAAGTCAGTGCGGGTTTACCCTTCAATGTATCGTCTCGGGTGCTACCCGCGGCCCCCGATATTTCTTCCTTCCCGAGGCCACCTCGCACGTCGCGCCCGCAATGAACGTGTCAGCTTGGGACTGTCACGAACAACAAGAGGTATCCCACTGGTTAATGTAACCCCATCAGTATCCGTGCCGCATCATTCCGTGCCGGATTCTGATGGCTTCTTGCCACCTTGTTTTTTTTTAGTACTAACAATCTTGCGGGTTGCCCTTCAATGTATTGTGCAGGCTAAAAAGACGTAGGCAGCGTGTTTTGGTGGTTGATCAGAATTCCTTACCTGAATATACACAAGGTAAATACAAGTGGGAAAACGATCACCCGGCACGCACGTACAAAACGAAGCGCCTGTATTTTTTGTGTCTTAACAAATGCAATTTGTCAAGAACAAAAACAGATCGATGGCAGCGTACTATCCTCACTCCCGTTAGATGAACAAAACAGGTTTGAAGGAAGTGCGCACAAACAAATCGTTTTTTTTTTGGATGGTGTGTCCAGATTCAAGTCTGTTGCCGGGTTGGTGCCGGCAGGTTCTTACCGGGTTTGTGCCTGGTTCTTGCCGGGTTTGGGCCAAGTGTGTTGGACTAGGTTCAAGTTCCTCGACCTATACATGCGGCCCCAGCACATATGCACTTTCTCCGGTAGCACCTGGTTCAGCCGACTTCCCGCGGTGTTCTTGAAGGGTCCCTCCCTCCTGCATCGAATGACACGCCCATTCATTCACCGCAAAGGTTTCAGTCGGACCCGTGTGCGTGAGGGCGTGCACTGCCGTGGGCCCGATCGCGCTATTCACGCGGTACACCATGGGATTGTCCAGCAAACCAGGGAGCTCAGACCCCCACCCTCGGCATCTGACGCGCAGCCGTGAGCAGCTGGGACAGACAGTCGGCACGCGGCTCCGGCTGAGGAGAGTGTTTTTGCGTTCGTGCTAGCGTTGTGCACGGCATTTTCCCTCCGACTCCTCCCAGAGGCGGCCCCGCGCTTTGAGGCCTACCTGCAACCGATGGTTCAGCGAGCCGATCGCTGTCTTAATTTTATCGATACGATCGAGACTAGAGAAAGCTGGAGTGAACCAGTCACCCGGGTCACACACCATGTATACCTAGATTTAAGTGGCGGCAGACGCCGGTCTGCCCACACGCGGGGGGAAAATGTTTCTTGGGTTTGAAGAGCGCGTGGTGCTTGCACCACCTTCTCACCCGTTTCTCCGCTAGAGGAAGCAAAAGTCGTAGCAAGGTTGCTGTACCAGAACGCGCCTGACTCGAAGCTGATCCACTCTATAAAGTGAGAAACTCTTTCTTTGCCCCACGCACGCAAAGACACAGCGTCGTGCGCACGTACACCTCACACTTCCGAGCTGGCGTGCTGGGCTTCCTTCTTTGTAATCCTAAGGCCTGCACGTTCCCATGACGAATACCCGAGCAGGCTGATCCTGCAGACGCGTCTGCATTTTCATAGCCCGCAGACGCAGATCCTCGGAAAAAGGCCGGAAGTTGAAAAGGGTGCTCGTTTTCGTCTGCAGATCCCGGGCCGGGGCTGCAACTGCCATCAGGTTATGGGCTACTGTAAACTAGTGCAGAAGCTACGGAATCACTCCCGCCGGGATGTCTGCACGTCTGCAGACAAGCGCGTCCCGAGAGAAGTTTGCATCCACTTCGGAAGGGAGCTATCTGAAAACTTAGACTCCAGAATCCGCGAATACCTCGGACCGCTGTCTTACAGTTTTGTACTGTTTGCTGCAAGGATACTGTATACATACAACTTTGAGTGCGTGGGCCCTTTCGAAGGGAGGCCCATCACATGTGGGGGGCGGGTCCAAACTATACATAGCCCGTCTCTGGATCGCGTCTTCCTCCTTCTCTTGATCGGAATTACGGCAGCGCTACCGCCTAGCCACCCCCAAGGGCCAGGTGGTTCAAGAACGTGTTGCCACGCTCGAAACAAAGACGCGCCCCCTCCCCAGAAAAACCTGAATCAAAACACGAAATTGTACCGTGTAGCCAGTTTGCGAGCAACTCCTGCAGGCAGTTCCTCGCAACTAGCCGAAACCCCCTTGCCTCACCGCAGTGGAAACGAACCAGGAGAAAGCAAACCTTTCGAGGTCTGTGTTCAAAGTTCTGATGATCTATTATTGATTCTATATTCGGTGGGCGAAGTTAGGGCAGACTAGAGAAAGACAAAGCACTTGCGCAGCAACAATCTTTATGGCAGGGAACCATGAAACTGAGAGAATGCATCTCGTCGGTGAGGCGAAGTTGGCAGCGTGCTGGGCGTGGAGCAGCAGTCCCCGACTTTTGACCGACCAAGAGAACTCGTTTGGCGACGGTCATCCGGAGACGTCGGTTCCAAATGAACTCGTTCACTCTATAAAGAGCTGAGAGAATCGACCGAATTGTCCGTGCTTTATCACTCACGGCGAACGCCTGCCTTGAGGACGCTGTTTTGTTCACAGTGACATCAGGGGTCGACCCTTATGCGTATGGTGGTGTACTCGTTCGTGCTTTCATCCGGAAAGACCCTCTGGCCGGAGGTAGTAACGGAAATCTACTAAACTGGAGCCGGGAAGTCGGCAAAATGAGTACGTATCATTGGGAAAGGATTGGCTCTGAGGAGACATGCGGGATGTCAGTGCGGGTTTGTCCGGGATCAGATTGAAGGTTCTGTGGCTACCCGCGGCTCCCGAATTATTCCGGGCCTTTTTGCATGTTGTGCCTGCACTATCGTGTCCGCTTGGAACAGTTCTGAACAGCAGGAATCCAACTGGTTAGTTAAACCACAGCATTTCGCTTCATCACAGCGGTGGCAAATGACCTGTGACTCTGTATCTAGAGGGGGGAAGACCGCCGTGGTCAAAACGTTTGCCGTTCACCGCAGAACAAAAAGAAGAAGAAAGTAGTAACCTTCTGTCTTTTTCGGAACCTCTTCCCCCCCCCCCCCCCCCCCCTTCTCCCTTTCTTTTTTGTCAGTGACGTTTTCGGTGCGCGGCCGCTTCGTGGTTCGAACTTGCCTTCCTCTTCCCGTTCCTCTTCCGTGTTGATCCGCATTTGTTTGTGCGCACTAGCGGAACTCACCTGCTTTGGTATGTAGTACGCTGCCAACTCCAAATTCTTAGTAACCAACAATGCATTGTTAACACAAAAAATACTTGGAGGAAAGTACTTGGTGTCGGTCACAAGCAGTCCCGGATATGCCCATAATGAAAGCATGCACTAAATATACAATCCGTAACCATAAAGCCCTTTCTTGCTCTAAGAGAACCCATTCATGAACGGTCACACGGAGACCCTAAAACCCCGGTATTTCAAGCGAACTTTAACTCTAAAAAATAGCGGTTCAGCTGAGTATTGACCTCTGCGAGAGAGTTCTTGGGAGCTCGTTTGACAACAAGTTCGGCGCTCGAATCCCAGCATTGTTTCTCAGCTAGAAGAGGCAACAGTGGTTACTAGGTTGCCGAAGGTGAATCGGAGGAAGACCATTGCCAAGTGTTTCAAATCTGGAAGAGGATCTGAGAGGCAAACTTGAAGAACAGACACCAAATCTGGACGCCCGTACGGGGATCGTCGGAAACAAAAACCACCCACCGGAAGGAGGGGAGGATCGTGCTGGTGGAGGTGGGGGGGCACCCCTGCCCTTGAAAGAAGAGAAACCGAAAGGGGGGGGGAAAAAGAACAAACGCAGTCGAAAGACGGGGATCGTCGGAAACACAAAAAAAGCGCCCACCACCCACCCACCCCCCCCCGCCCGCCCCGCTGCCGCCATGTTTGCTGGCGGCAAGCCGCGGTTCACGCTGTACTGCCTAGAAGACGGCGAGGAGCACGTTTCCGACGTCCTCGCCACGTACACCTGCGGGCAATGGAGCTTCAGGGGCACGCTGCGGCTGGGAACCCGGTCGCTGTTCATGGACCCAGACGACCTGGCGGAGCCGGTGGTGAAGATCCCGTTCAAAGACATCGTTGGGCTCGGGATCGAGAACGAAACGATCATCGTGGCTTGCAAGACGGTCATCACCATGCTCAAAAACGGCCGGGTAAACCCTTACGTCCAGGAAGGAACCGCTGGCCGGCACGAGATCAAGCTCCAGTGGGACAACCCCGCGGCGCTGCACACGAAGCTGCAGGATCTCATTGCGAAGCATAGGAACGGCGAGGAGGTTGTCATCCCTCGCGCGCCGTTCGACTACTCGTGGCTGTCGTCCGTCACCGAGAACGCGCTCATCGAGGCGCAGGTCTTTAAGCACATCCCGCTCAAGCGGATTCGGGCCCACCTGGTCCTCACCGAGAAGGCGCTTTATGTCCAGCTGCACGAGTCGCTCGAGGCGCAGCCGCTGTGCAAGATCGCGTTCGTCGACGTCGGCAGCTGCGCGCGGCGGCAGATCCTCTTCCGCAACGTGGCCATCGAGGTGCAAACGGACCCGGAGGTGCTCCTTCTGGTGTTCGACGACGAGGCCACGTGCGACCAGTACTGGACCGAGCTCACGAAGCAACCCGTGCCAGTTTTACAGGTGTGTGCGTGTTTCCGCCATACGGGCACTCGGGGCAAAAGACCCATCGAACCATCCAGCAGCTGGTTCACCCCGCAGTTTCCCGTCAGGATAGCTAAAACCAGAACAGAAGACGATTGGAGGCATTCGGGAAATCGTTTCCTCGGCGTATTCTCACCCTTTTAAATGGGCGTGGGCTCGGGGTTCCTCCATTGAAGCCTAGCGTAGAATCCTGGTTCTAAGCGGGCCACTTCTGGACATACCACATGCTCGAAAGACATGAGGGAATCCAAAATGAATCGGTCATGTGCCAATGAAAATGCAAAAGTCAAGACCGTTCCTCCTCCATGGACTCGTTCCATGGAGGAGGCACTTCTGGTAAGCGGGACTGGCGACGCGGGATGAGCCGAGAGCTGACTTAAGGTGTCCGAGTGATCGCTCATCAGATCCCACAAAGGGTGTCGATTCATCTTGACAGCAGGACGGCGGCCATAGTTATTCGGCATCCGATAATCAGCGGTTAAATGCAGTGCTTTCTACACTTGACCTACGAATGCCATAGTGCGCCCACGTGGGCCGGCAGGTGGCACACGCGGCTCATCTTGTTGCCCAGCGTCAATGAGAACGGGGACGACAGTGAAAACGAGAGAATGGGAGCGAGGGTGGGAATGCGTGAGAGTGGGAATGAATATGGGGAATACACCAATGGAGGTAATAATGGGGATGAGCAAGAGAACGCTTGATCTCTCGAGGGGCTGATTGTGTGCTTCGAAACCACGGCATACATTATCGATGAACAACACAAACAGACAAGCACCATCGAGCGGCTGATGAGAAGGTGGGTCAACGGTGGCATGTCGAATTATGACTATCTCATGAACCTGAACTGGGCTGCTGGTCGGTCGTTGAATGATCTATCTCAGGTATGTCGTCTCGGCGCGTCGAGTGTGCGCGAGGCCGCCTCCCAAAGTTTGCAAGGCCGGGACACCCCGCAAGAAACACCCATACCCCCCCCGCCCAGCCCTCAGGCATCCACTGCACCCCCCCAACATCAGTCCAGCCCCGCGCCACGGACACTTTTGCTTCATCACCAAAGAACTCCACAATCAATCAAAGAAGCAGCAAGACAGCAGCTGATAACCGCTGGGGACGTCGAACAGAACCCTGGTCCCGGCCGCGCGGAGATGAGGTTCGCGACGTTAAACGTAACCAACCTACTACAGTATCTCCCAGCAGCCGACGCGGTGGAAGCAGATCTTCTCTGCTGCCGTCGAGTGCCTATGCTCGCTTTGCTTTCTGCTTCGTAGCGCAGGTTTGGAACTCGACCGCCAGCTGTCGTTGAGCGCCGCCTTCTCGTGCGTCTCGTCGCGTTCGACCACAGCACGGTCACGGGCTTCTTGCAGAACCAGCCTTTCGGCGCTGTGCAGTGGAGAGGGCGGGCTCGGCGCGTTTGCATCGGTCGTGAGGACCCGTTGCTCGGCTGCTTGCAGGCGGCTCCGCACGGCGGAGAGCTCAGCCGCGAGCCGTGTGCCTAGGAGTTCCGTGTGGGTAGCCCATTCTTTGACAACCATCCTGTGCGAGTTGCGGGAACTGCCACATATGCGGTCAAGTGGCACTCCGCCAGATCCTCAGCGAGTAAGCGCGGCGGATGTGAGCTTCTTGATGTCTGTGAGCATTTCCGTGGAGCATTTCTCTTCCGAACAACAGTTTTTGGGCAGCCAGCCAGCCGGCCCAGCGGTTGAAAAATACGGCAGGTCTACTCGGTGATCACAGAGAAAAGTGTGTGAGCCGACGAGACTCGTTGAATGTGGAGTCAGACACGGCACTCGCTTGCGTTTCTGTGACACGAGTGGTGTAGAAGAGGTGGGAGGCCGCAACAATGGAATACCACTACTCTTGTTGTCGCTTTACTTATCCAATGCTCAGCTGCTCCCTTGTGGGGTTAGTGTCTTCGGATCCGTAGCTTATCCGTTTCCAGCGACAAACGGGCTTCGGCTCGCGAATCCTCGTTTGGAGACACCAGTCAGGTGGGGCCAACGTGGCCATGAGCCACCCACGTGACCTACGTAGACCCTTAAGCGAACCTACGTAGACCCACGTAGTCCAAAGTAGGAGGTTCGTTACCTGTTAAACTAGCTGCCGAACCAGCGCGCGAATGGGCGAAACGAAGAGCAGCGATTAATACTTAGTCACACACACCCCACAGTACCCCGTCATGCCTTGGGTTCTTGCTGACTACACGTCTAGCGAACTCGATCTCAGCAACCCTCTCACTTTCCGCGACCTCTCGAAGCCTGTTGGCGCCTTGAACCCGCACCGGCTGGACTCCTTCCGGCAGCGAATGGAGGAAACCAAGAGCCTCGGGGACGAGGCCTCAGCGTACCTGTACGCAACGCACTACTCGAACCCGTCGTACGTCTTGTACTACCTCCTGCGGCAGCATCCGGAGTGGATGCTCCTGATCCACAAGGGCAAGTTCGATAAGGGGGACCGGCTGTTCAACTCGGTCGCCGCTTGCTGGAACAACGTGCTCAACCTGCCCAACGACGTGAAGGAGCTGATCCCGCAGTTTTACAACGGCGACGGGAGCTGGCTGGGGAGCAAAGGGCTCGAGCTGGGGCTGCTGGACGATGGGACGAAGGTATGGGGTGTCTTGTGATCGCGTTTTTTGATCCGTTTCTGGGGAGTCTTGTGATCGCGTTTTTGATCCGTTTCTGGGGAGTCGTTTTTGATCCGTTTCTGGGGAGTCTTGTGATCGCGTTTTTGATCCGTTTCTGGGGAGTCGTTTTTGATCCGTTTCTGGGGTGTCTTGTGATCGCGTTTTTGATCCGTTTCTGGGGAGTCGTTTTTGATCCGTTTCTGGGGAGTCTTGTGATCGCGTTTTTGATCCGTTTCTCAAGCGGTACTCTCATTTTGAAAATGTCCACCAAGGAAACATCTCACACCCACATAGGCAACGTCGATGGCAGACTTCGTGAAGAAGAACCGGGAGGCGCTCGAGTCTGAGCACGTGTCCGCGAATCTGCACGGGTGGATCGATTTGATCTTCGGGCACGCGTCCCGGGGAGAGCCGGCGGTCGACCACGACAACGTGTTCCAGCCCCTGACGTACGGTCTCGGCCGAGCCGATGAGCCCTGGCCGAGAGAGCAGGTGCGGGAGTTCGGACAGAGCCCGATTCAGCTTTTCGCAAAGGATTCCTGACAACGTAGAAAGACTACAGACCTGCATGCACTGCCATCCGTACTTATTAAAGTCTTCTGCTGATTTACTAGAATACAAAAACAACCCTTTCGACGTGATCACCCGGAGTTTTTAACAATTTAAAAAGACGTGGCTAGCCATTCCTCATAATGAAAATGTCCACCAAGGAAACATCTCACACCCACATAGATTCCTGACAACGTTGTACTGCCGCCGTGGGCAACGTCGATGGCAGACTTCGTGAAGAAGAACCGAGAGGCACTGGAGTCTGAGCACGTGTCCGCGAATCTGCACGGGTGGATCGATTTGATCTTCGGGCACGCGTCCCGGGGAGAGCCGGCGGTCGACCACGACAACGTGTTCCACCCCCTGACGTACGGCCAGTCGGCCGAGCTGATGAGCCCCGCCGAGAGCGAGCAGGTGCGGGAGTTCGGACAGTGTCCGATCCAGCTTTTCAAAAAGGATTCGGCGACAACGTAGAAAGACAACGAATGCCACCAGCACTAAAAAAACACATACTACCGATTTACAAATTCAGTGAAGTACAAAATAACCCTATCGACGCGATCACCCGGAGTCTTTAACAAGAGTGTCACCAAGGAAACATCTCGCATCCATATAGGTTCCTGACAATGTTGTACTGCCGCCGTGGGCAACGTCGATGGCAGACTTCGTGAAGAAGAACCGAGAGGCACTGGAGTCTGAGCACGTGTCCGCGAATCTGCACGGGTGGATCGATTTGATCTTCGGGCACGCGTCCCGGGGAGAGCCGGCGGTCGACCACGACAACGTGTTCCACCCCCTGACGTACGGCCAGTCGGCCGAGCCGATGAGCCCCGCCGAGAGCGAGCAGGTGCGGGAGTTCGGACAGTGTCCGATCCAGCTTTTCGGGAAGCGGCACCCCAGCAGGCGAGTGACCACGGCGGCTCCGGCGTACGCGGAGCTGTCGGCTGCGCTGCAGCCCAGGACGGATTACTGCGAAGACGACGACTCTGCGTACCCAGACAACGCTGATGACTTCAAATTGATCACGATGGGGTCCTCCTACGTGCTGGAAGACCTGCCTTCGGCCGACGCCGCGATCGAGGACATCAGCGCCCTCGGCATCGGCGGCAACTTGTCGTTCAACTCGCCGCCGCCACGCATCGACTCTTCGCTGGTCGTCCACGAGGAGGCAAGCGTCAACCTGCCGGCGGAATCGTCGCTTCTCGAGCCGATGCGGTTCCGCGCCGTGCTCGAGGCACGGTGCATGAAGAAGTCGGCTTCCGGCGTCACGACGGCGTCGTTCGACACGGTCCCCGAGTGGCTCGCGAAGTGCATGCAGCTCGCCTTTGAAGAAGACATGATCGGCACCGGGGTGACCTTCGATGCCAGCCACGTGTGTTTTTTTTTTTTTTTCAATACAACCTGCCCCCCCCTTTCTTTTTTTAGAAACATTTTCTCCTTTCCTCCTTTACTTTGATCATAGGTGTCACGGCCAGTTTTGGCAGCCGCTGCTTAACAAATCAGTGCATGTTAATCCACGTGGTTCATGTACTTAAAAGAACTCAATGCTTAACAAAATTTGACGTGGGCGGCTTTAGATTTACATCTGAATGACACCTCAATACAAAAAAGTTGTCGACAACTAACAAGTAAAAGAATAAAACAAAACTACGCATTTCTTTCACCGGTGGTAGGTACCAAGCGGTGAGAGAGGGGGTCGAGGTAATACAGATATTTGACACGCGCCACTTTCGAAATGAAAAAACACCACCACGATTTGGCCCTGCTACTGTAAGACACATCACGTCCCCGGAGTATCTTTTGTGTTGACAATGCATTATGCCGCAGGGTATAGTTTACTAGACCTCTTGAGTTTGTGCCAACCACGATTCGGGGAGTCGGGAGGCGTCCTTGCCCTGTATCGTCTTTCGCTGTAGGAAGTGGTCGGGTGGGTTTGTGACTGGTACGAGCCGGCTTTGATCCAGGCATCGGCGTAGGGCACGATTTCTTCGTCGCAGAACTGCCGCACGCGCGCCCGGTGGCGGCGGTGGCCTTCGTTGTAGTAAGGGCTCGGGGCGCCTTGGTACCACGCCGGCTCGCAGAACGGCAGCGGGTCTCCGAACTTCTCCGGCTTCGGCATTGTTTCCTTTTCTTCGGTGGCGGCGGTAAACTGTCGGTACTACTACGCGCAACTTACTAAACCAGGGGAGTTCCGCTAGCGCGCTCAAACAGAAGAAAGCGCCGGACTATTTTGTAGCGTTATTTGTGTTCGAAGAATTGAATACTAACTCAGGCGTGTATGCGACGCGGCCATGTATCAAGACCTGTTGTTGCGGGCTGCGACTCAACTATTCAAAAACGAAGCCGTCCAAAAAGCGTAGATACAATCTTGGTAAATTTCCCTTATATCCCACCCCAAACAAATTTGTGCCCTTATATCCCACTTCAAACAAATTTTGTGCCCTTACATCCCAGATTGGGATATGAGGGCACAAAATTTGTTTGAAGTGGGATATAAGGGCACAAATTTGTTTTGAGTGGGATATAAGGGCATTCCACCTACAATCTTTGAACATGCACCGCGGAAGGTGAACGCCGTGTAGTACATCGGCCATCAACGCGTACCAACGCAACACCGAGCCACGCCCAAGCTTGCTGGCCGTCGGTGCACACGGCGGCAGCCCACCCGTCACTCGTTTGTTTGTAAATATTGTTTGTATTAGCACCTGCTTGGTAGAAAGTAGTTGAGGAGGCTGCCAGCTGCTAAACTATCAAAGGAGGCAAATGTGCTGTAGCCCACACGAAACACAGGTGAATCTGGGTCCAGTGGCGGGCGTAAGCGCTCAACAAAAAAGACCCACTTTGCAGTTGTATTGTTTCTCCCCCTCCTGCCTTCTTCGAAGTAAGCACAAGGCAGCCCCTCGAGGGGTTTCCTTTCTTCTCCGAGACTTGGAACTCCGAGCTGGAACGATACACGCGCTGTTGCTACTTGCTGAGTTCATATACACACCGCTCACAGCTGGACGCCGCCTTCGTGACAGGTGAATCTGGGCAGCTTCCGGTGATGGACCTCACCAATGGAACGCGGTTGCGAACCCTGCAGCTCGGCTCTCAGAAGTTGACATCTGTGGCGGTATGCACTCCGTTTTCTTTCTGTGTTCAAGTGGGCGTAGGGGTTGTGCAGACTTGGTAGCTTCCGTCCTCGTTGTACTGTACCAAGCATCCACTGGACAATCTCTCAGAGCCGCATCTTCATTGTCAACCAGTTTTGTGCCAATGGCTGTCGCCCTTCGTTCAACCTTTCATTGACGGGTGTCCTGCAATCATTGCCATTTGTCCTTCTGCCAGTGACGTCGATCTTGCGCCACGACGTACTTTCAGTCGTTGACGATCCTCTTCCACTCTTTGACGGCTGCGCCAGTTCCTTTCGTCCTTGCTCGTTCAATCATAGGCAATCGTCCTTCTGCCCTTGATGGTCGAACTTGCGCTATCGGTGACGCACCTTCAGTCGTTGACGATCGTCTTCCACTCTTTGACGGCTGCGCCAATTCCTTTCGTCCTTGCTCCTTCAATCATCGGCGATCGTCCTTCTGCTTGATGGTCGAACTTGCGCTATCGGTGGCGCACCTTCAGTCGTTGACGATCGTCTTCCAGAATTGCCTGGAATTGCCTTGAGGGGGTGATTTCGCCTTGTTTTCGCATTCTGCAGCCATTATTTCAGCCGAAACGAGCGTCCGACCACTTTTCCCGCCCTTTCGGGTTTTGGATTTCTGGTGAGTCTTTGACGGCTGCGCCATTTCCTATCGTCCCTTGCGTCATCTCAGGGGCAATCGCCCTTCTGCCCTTGGGGGTCGATCTTCTCGTCGACGGTCGGATTTTCATATGACGATTACGCCATTGTGTCGTGGACGATCGTCCTTCAATCGTCGACAATGGTCCTTCGATCATCGATGATCGATCTGTGCCACTTATGACGCGGCAAGTTCTCAATCTTATAGAATGCGTCAGTGTGGTGCGCACTAGATAGTTTTTGCTCATTAGTTTCCGTCGGCCGTTGGCCATGTCTTCGTTCAAGTGCGCTTGACGGTATGTCGTTTCTCCCGATCCAAGCTGGCTTGCCTTCGGACCGACGATGCTGTTGCTACGGCAGGCAGACATCATGGAGACCAGAAACCCCCTGGAGAGATGGTCCCTGCACTCTAACTCCCTCTCTCGTGGTCGCGTACTGGTATCACAAAGCCAGGCGTGCGTAGTACACGGCCTCGATGCGTGGATAAGAATATTCAATGGAGACCGAAGTGGAGATTTCCGTGTTGACTGCCTTGGCCCGGTTGGCATTTTACATAGGCGCCAGCTTGAAAGGAAATGCTCGACGATGCTGCCCGACAAAGAACAGAAGGGATCCCAAGTGCTGTAACTACCGAACCACGTGTTGAACGGACGTGGTCATGCGGGTCTACCCCTACACGGCAAATCACACAAACACAACAGGTCAAAAGTCCTGAGCGAGAAAACAACACACGGTGGTGTAAGCGAAGAACAAATCAGATTGTGTTTGTATTGTGTTTGCCCCTTACCTCTATAATTCCCCCCTTCCATTCGGAGTCGAAGCAGCTACGTCGAGTATTTCCCAGGATGGACCATGCATCCTACCGTATCTCGGCGCGCTTGAAGCCGAATCGTCCAGACACACACTGCACAGTCACTACCTCAAATAGGCATACCGACATACGATACCATTACCAGGACCCTTTTAACGATGGCCGCCCAGAGATTTTAAACCCCCGGATCCTCTAGCAAGCTTTCGTTCTGAAACGAGTCACAACCACATTTTCATGAGAAACAGGTGAAAGCTAGGCAATTCCCTGCTGGGCAACCCGCAAGACTGTACAACTCCGTGATAAGAAAACGGAGTGCGTCATCCGTCTTCAAAAGAGGGGGTCGCCAACTCCCAACCACACCACCGAAGGTCGTCCCGCGTGATCCGACAGTGCTTTTCGTTGGCTCGCAAGACAACCACGTTTATTGCTACAACCTGGCGGATGGCAAGTTGGAAGACAGAATCCAGGCGCACGAGGCCAGCGTGACTGCCATGCGTCTGCACTCCGACGGCGTGCGCCTTGCGACGGGCGGCGAGGACGGCAGCGTCAAAATCTGGAAGGTGGAAGACTTCGGCCTGCGCATCTCCGACTCCTTCAACGAGCACCAGAGCCAGGTGTCCGCCGTCGCGTGGTGCAACGATGCCACGTGGCTCGCGTCGTGCGGCGATGACAGCGTGCTGGTATGCTTTGGTGTTTTCTGACAACCCGTGCCACAAACCACCGTTTTCGGGCGTGGCACTGCGTACATTCTTGTACTTACATGTGTGGGCTAGCCATGGTCGGGCAGCTGAGCCTACAGGCTCTGATATTCGACATTCGACAAGTATACGACACTGTCCGTGCACATTTTTGTGGCTTGCATGTGTGGGCTACCCATGGTCGCGCAGCTGTGCCTACAGGCTCTGATATTCGACATTCGACAAGTATACGACACTGTCCGTGCACATTTTTGTGGCTTGCATGTGTGGGCTAGCCATGGTCGGGCAGCTGTGCCTACAGGCTCTGATATTCGACATTCGACAAGTATACGACACTGTCCGTGCACGTTCTTGTGGCTTACATGTGTGGGCTAGCTATGGTCGGGCAGCTGTGCCTACAGGCTCTGATATTCGACATTCGACAAGTATACGACGCTGTCCGTGCACATTCTTGTGGCTTCTTGGGCTAACCAAAGTCGGGTCGTTTTGAGGAAAACGACACTGTCTGTGCCCATTATAATGTTCCTTGCTTGGGCTAAGTAAGGTCGGGTCTTTTTTTCTGCCGGCTCTGAAATTCGACAGGTACAACAGCGTCTGTGCACATTTCTTGTTACTTGCTTGGGATGACTATTGTCTACTGGCTCTGCAATTCGAAAGGTGTACGACCGTCTGTGCACATTTCTTGTTACTGCTTGGGCTGCCTATGTCTACTGGCTCTGAAATTCGACAGGTGTACGACCGTCTGTGCACATTTCTTGTTACTGCTTGGGCTGACTATGTCTACTGGCTCTGAAATTTGACAGGTGTACGACACGAAGTGCCCGCAGGCTGGCGTGCTGTTCCGCGCCGATGTGGAGGACTGCCTGCAGGTGCAGTTCGTCGACAATTCACCGACGGTGGTCGTGATGACGTCGCAAGCGGTGCAGGTGATGGACCTGCGCACCAACACGGTCATGTGGCAGCAGGCCGAGCAGAACCCGTTCGTCCCGGGGACCCTGTACTGGGGGCCGGCCACTACGTGGGCGGCGTCCACCTCGCGCCTCCTCGGCTTCGACTCTTCCAACGGCGCGCTGGTGACGAAGCACAGCGTCGCTGCCGGCAGCACCGTCCAAGGCCTCGCGCTCCTCGCCACCGACGCCCTGCCGAAGTTCGTCCTGGTCGCGCAGGCCGCGAGCAAATACACCACGACCGCTGTGCTTTCTTCCGCCACCGGCAGCTACTAGCCCCGGCCCGCCTTGGAACTGGCTGGCCCCAAAGAGTTCCGTGTTGTTCGTCCAAAAGTTGGAGGAACCCTTGAAACATGGGTTGTCATCCTCCTACAGTTGACGATAAACCTTCACACGTCGGTTTTGATCGGCAGAAACATGAGGACAAGCCTCAAACACGTAGTTTCGATCGTCCAATGTGTGGGGATTATCCGATACCCCTTACCCATCCATCGTGATCCTCCTGCAGTTGACGGAAACCTTCAAGGGCAGACGGAGGCAGTGCTACGATCGATGAGCCGGAAACGGGGCATCCGACACGGAAGGAACAACCCCGAATCCATTTGTCAAGGCCCACGAAAGGTGGGCAGCCAGTATCCAACCCGAGCGATACTACGATGTGACCTGGAAGGAAACAGCAGAGTGGAAGGGGAGAGGACGAGAAAATCCTGGCGTCTGCATCCAGTCGACGATGACTTCCTCCGCCGTAACCAGCAGGAACTGGTGCGACGACAGCGACGCTACCTCCAACGGGCTGCCGCCTTCCAACACAGAAAAACTCCGAGCCTGATCGTGGCCGGCTGGCCCTCCGCCCACGAAAGGAGGGTCTGCTTCTTTACCGGGGTAGCTTGGCACAGGGGAACTGCCGCGCCCTCCCAGTCAACGATCTCACCCGCCAACGAGACGGAATGTCAATGTCCGTTTTGATCGACGTGCGCTTCCAGGGATCAGAAAATTGTGGTTGCTGCTTCGCAGTACACGACGGAGTCCAGGCTCGGACGCGGGAGTTAAAGCTGGAGTTAAGAAGCGGGCGTCACACCCGCGTTTCGGCTGTGGATTTGCACGTTTTTGGTTGCAGCACACCCGCGTTTTGGGTGTGAATTGCGCGTTTTGGGTGTGAATTGCGCGTTTTGGGTGTGAATTGCGCGGTTTGGGTGTGAATTGCGCGTTTTGGGTGTGAAGTGCGCGTTTTGGGTGTGAATTGCGCGTTTTGGGTGTGAATTGCGCGTTTTCGGTTGTGGATTTGCACGTTTTTGGTTGCAGCACACCCGCGTTTTGGGTGTGAATTGCGCGTTTTGGGTGTGAATTGCGCGTTTTGGGTGTGAATTGCGCGTTTTCGGTTGTGGATTTGCACGTTTTTGGTTGCAGCACACCCGCGTTTTGGGTGTGAATTGCGCGTTTTGGGTGTGAATTGCGCGTTTTGGGTGTGAATTGCGCGTTTTCGGTTGTGGGCTATCAAGATTGCCGCTGTTTGCCACGCGCGAGAGACGGGCAGGAGGAGGAAGCGCCGGGGGAAAAAAACGCGACCTGGCGCGTTCGAAAAGGGTAGTCGTACGAATGCAGACTGCCGCCTCAGAAGCTGGAGTTATATAGCGGGCGCCACACCCGCTTTTTGGGTGTGGATTTACACGCGTTTTGGTTGTGGCACACCCGCTTTTTGGGTGTGGATTTAGACGCGTTTTGGTTGTGGCACACCCGCTTTTCGGGTGTGACTCGGGCACACCCTCTTTAGCTCAAGTTTCTGAGACTCGACCTCACCGTATACGGGTACAGGTCATAATACCTGCAACTGCGGCCATGCCAAGTATTGTACCCCACCTACAATTCCACCTATGAAATCAGGCACATCTGAAGACTCCGCTGGCCATCTTTGTATGATCCACAACGTGACACATTGGGTTGTCAACTTGTACAGTGTGTCACTACCCTCTTTAACTCCAGCTTCCGAGGCTGGACCTCACCGTGTGTGTTGCTGTGGCGAGTTTGCCCCCCCCCCCCCAATAAAAAAGCTGCGTGCTTTTGCTCGAGAGGAAAAACACGAAGACTTTTCCGGAAGGTTTTATTATCCTGCCACAAACAGGTACCACCCATACACACCTCTTTTTCCCCTTTCCTGTGGTTTGCGACGTCTTTTTTCTTAACCCGCAGGTTAGAAACATTTTTTGAAGTCTGATGTTTCCTTCCGCGTGATTGCACACGGAAGAGGGCGCCACGCAAAATGAGTACCCGCGTGTTATATGGCGCGTCCTCTCCAAGGCGGATCTGAAACTGGACAGTCCGTGAAAATTTAGGCAGCCCGTGCCCCTCCCTGGAGCAAGGTGGCCTGTGTGAATCCACGGGTCCCGGCGCTCGCCTTGCGCCCTACACAAAATCCCAAGAACTTACCTCTTGCTATTTTTCTCTGACCATTCGAACGCTTCGACCGCTGCGTCGCAAACACAGTGAAGGGAAATAAAATGGTGGACCAGAACTCTGAGCCCGAAAGCCGGCTGCCTTTTTTGGCCATCCGCGGGACTCTTGTGTCTCTCTGTCGCAGACGGTGAACTCATCCAGGTCTTTAACTCCAGCTTCCGAGGCTGGACCTCACCGTGTGTGTTGCTGCGTGGCGAGTTTGCCCCCCCCCCCCCCCCCCCCGTGAATTACTTTTTACCCCCGACACGTACTTTCCACCCCCCGAAAAACGGGGGGTAAAGAGTATAAATCCGGGGGGTATAGAGTATAAATCGGGGGGTATAAATCGATGTCGGGGGGTGGAAATTCTTGTCGGGGGGTGGAAAGTACTTTTCGGGGGGTGGAAAGTACTTTTCGGGGGGTGGAAAGTACTTTTCGGGGGGTGGAAAGTACTTTTCGGGGGGTGGAAAGTACTTTTCGGGGGGTGGAAATTTTTGTCGGGGGGTGGAAAGTATTTTTCGGGGGGTGGAAAGTTTTTTTGTCGGGGGGCGGAAAGTGTTTTCGGGGGGTGGAAAGTACTTTTCGGGGGGTGGAAAGTACTTTTCGGGGGGTGGAAATTTTTGGTCGGGGGGTGGAAAGTACTTTTCGGGGGGTGGAAAGTACTTTTCGGGGGGTGGAAAGTACTTTTCGGGATTTTCGGGCAAACCCGAAATCGCAAACCCGCATACCCGTTCCCGCATACCCGTTCCCGCAAACCCGCATACCCGTTCCCGCAAACCCGCATACCCGAACCTGCAAACCCGCAAACCCAAACCCGCATACCCGCAAACCCGCATACCCGAACCCGCATACCCGTTCTCGCAAACCCGCATACCCGTTCCCGCAAACCCGCATACCCGAACCTGCAAACCCGCAAACCCAAACCCGCATACCCAAACCCGCATACCCGCGTACCCAAACCCGCAAACCCGCGTACCCGAACCCGCATACCCGTTCTCGCAAACCCGCATACCCGTTCCCGCAAACCCGCATACCCGAACCTGCAAACCCGCAAACCCAAACCCGCATACCCGCGTACCCAAACCCGCATACCCGTTCCCAAACCCGCATACCCGTTCCCGCAAACCCGCATACCCGAACCTGCAAACCCGCAAACCCAAACCCGCATACCCAAACCCGCATACCCGCGTACCCAAACCCGCATACCCGCATACCCGCAACCCGCATACCCGTTCCCGCAAACCCGAAATCGCAAACCCCGCATACCCGCAAACCCGCAAGCCCGCAGACCTGCAGATTGTGGCTGGAACTGTTTTTGCAAATACACACAGCAAATCAAAGAAAGGGGGGAAAGGTGGAAAATGCAGATCAAACGGGAGTAAAACGTGTACACGCTTATCCGACTCTTGACTTACTATGCCGTGTTCTGAAAGCTGTCGAGGGGCCCCTCCATAGGTTCTCGCATGATTCGTTCGCCTTTGTAACACTATCCGTTTGTAGTACGCTTCGCAATTGTGTTCTTGCACTCTAGCCGAATGGCGGGTGGCGGATTTCCGCGCTCGGGCGCAAGACACAATTATGCTGCTTTTGCAGTGCAAGCCGAACCCGGTTCGCGACTTCGGTTGCGGTAAAGTGTTACAAAGTCTTCGGCTTTCAGATCCGGATACGCGTATGCAACAGATAGTTAGAGGTCACTTGAAGGATACCCGTGTGCAGCGTTCGAAAGAGTTTGCGTATCTGGTCGGGGGGTGGAAAGTAGTTTTCGAGGGGTGGAAAGTACTTTTCTGGGGGTGGAAATTTTTTTGTCCGGGGGTGGAAAGTACTTTTTCGGGGGGCTTTTATCGGGGGGTGGAAAGTTTTTCGGGGGGGGAAAACTTTTCGGGGGGTGGAAAGTACTTTTTGGGGGGTGGAAATTTTTTGTCCGGGGGTGGATAGTACTTTTCGGGGGGTGGGGAGAGTACTTTTCGGGGGGTGGAAATTTTTCGTCGGGGGGTGGAAAGTACTTTTCGGGGGGTAAATTTTTTGTCGGGGGGTGGAAAGTACTTTTCGGGGGGTGGAAAGTACTTTTCGGGGGGTGGAAAGTACTTTTCGGGGGGTGGAAAGTACTTTTCGGGGGGTGGAAAGTACTTTTCGGGGGGTGGAAAGTACTTTCGGGGGGTGGAAAGTACGTGTCGGGGGTGTTGAGTACATCACCCCCCCCAAGAAAGAAGACACTCAGGTTCCACGCTGATGATGGTCCGCCTTATGTGTCCGTGGCTTAAAGGACCGAAACACGGCGCAGACGGGACCAGTGCGGTGTTGAGCACATACCCATTCCAAGCACGTTCTTGCAATCCCCCCCCAAGAAAAAAGGCTGCGTGTTTTTGCTGGTGGACCAGAACTCTGAGCCCGAAAGCCGGCGTCCGCGGGACTCTTGTGTCTCTCTGTCGCAGACAGGTGAACTCAGCCAGGGAAGGGACCCTTTGTATGATCCACAACGTGACACATTGGGTTGTCGACTTGTACAGTGTGTCACTACAGCAATGATGCACGCCCTCTTTAACTCCAGCTTCCGAGGCTGGACCTCACCGTGTGTTGCTGCGTGGCGAGTTTGCTCCCCCCCCCAAGAAAAAAGGCTGCGGGTTTTTGCTGGTGGACCAGAACTCTGAGCCCGAAAGCCGGCGTCCGCGGGACTCTTGTGTCTCTCTGTCGCAGACGGTGAACTCATCCAGGGGGGGACCCTTCCCCCCCTGGATGGGACCTCATTTTGCGTTCTTCGTTGCCGACTGGCAACGAATGCCGGGCGTCCACAGACAGCACCGAGTGACCGGCGTCACGGCAACGCAAAGGCAGGGCGGGCCAGCTTCTGCGACTGGTCGGTAGCACTCCACACACAGGCAGCCGCCAGTTGCGTTGCGAATCACGAGTGGGAGGGAATCGTGGCACACAAAACCAGGCAATTCCAGTGTTTTTCTTAATAGTACATCTGTACTGACGGGAACATTTCCGGAACAACGGTTGCACATGAAAGAGAAAACGAAGCCAACGAAAAAGTGCTAATACAGGAAACCCCCCCCAGAGAGGGTTTTTCCCTGTACACGCGAAGAACAAGAAACTTTTGCCTTATCATTTTCATCACCTTTGGTCAGTTGATGCTGATCGTCCGTTGCTTCGTTTATCAGTGCAAGCCCCAACTCCGGAAATGTTCTCTCTTCCGAATAAGGGCCTGATTTGTAGGAAGTGCTCTCGAGTATTTTGTAAGGTTTGGTTGTACCCCTCCCCTCTCTAGCCTCCTTCGAAGTGAGTACAAGCGGTGTGCTGCTCACCTGCCAGAACCGCCCCTGAAGGCACTCTCTCTCTTTGCGAGAAGAAGACAACCTCAACTGTCAACTGGAGGCTCAAAACCACCAGCTACTTGAGACACGAAGCAGTTCGTCAGGGGATTAGTTTACGTTGCAGACTTAGACCGAGGGGTCGGCCGGTGTGTGTGCGAAGGACCTGTTTTGCATCTTTACACGACAGGTTCCAACGCCGCCAACTTTCTTTTTTGTACTGACATGACTAACGGCGTGGGAATCAGATACGCTCAACGCATGGGGCCGAGGGTAAGACCGATACCGTGCTGTTGCAGACAAAAGCGGGGAGCAGGTGGCCCAGTCTACGCTGTTACGAATGATGGCGAACACAGCACCCTCGTGTCAGAATTCTGACAGCAGCGATCGCTCCCAAGATCTCGAGTGTCCGGTGTCGCCGGGATCATACTACGCAGTGGACGACAGATGGGCTGAGCACGATGACGCGGGATCAGATACGATCAACGCATGGGGCGAGGGTAAGAACGATACTGTGCTGTTTCAAACAAAAAGCGGGGAGCGGGTGGCCCAGTCTACGTCGTGTCAGAATTCTGACAGCAAAGCACCAGACTGCGGCGGTCACCGCCCGTCAACCCCGGTTGACTGTCGGCAACACAATCGTCGGAAAAACACAAACCACAGCGTTTCCAGGAAAGATAGGTGGGGAGGTGGTCAACGGCCAAGATCTGCAAATCCCGGGAACCTCTGAACTAATTCCCTGAGTTCGTAAAAAAAATGAAATAAAAAAGAAAACGACGGAGGAAAGCGACAACACCCCCCACCGAAGCGTCGGTAGACGCTAAACGAAGGACACAAACGACCGAAGCATAATACCCTCGTCCGAGCCTTCCGCAAAAAACAAGCGTGGTGTGGCAACGAAATTTAAAAGAACCAAAAAGAAACGAAAAAAACAGAAACAACGTTTATGTCCCCTCACACTTTGCATTTTGTCCTTCTGTGCTTCGTGTGCTGGTGCAGTCCGAAGGTAGTGTTTTGCCGTCTCAAGTGCCACCACTTGTCGTCAAGAGGCGGTAGAAACGCCTCCCCGGTGTGGTAATTGTACTGTACTGGTACTGGCACTGAAAATAATGAGGAAGGAGTGACTATCAGTTTGACCCTGTTGCTTCGCGCAAGTGAGCAGGGCTTTTCTCCCTCAAATTCATTCTTTACTCTGACCCCACGCTTGCTGGCCGTGACGGATTCGCCTGTGCTCTGGTAGCATGGGTCTTCCCGGCTGTGACGAGCTACGAACAGCCGCCCGACAAACCCGACTCACACCGCCGTCCTGTCAGCAGACACTCAGGTTCCGCGCTGATGATGGTCCGCCTTATGTGTCCGTACGTGTCTGTACGTGGCTTAAAGGACCGAAACACGGCACAGTCGGAGCCAGTCGGTGTTGAGCACATGTCCATTCCAAGCACGTTCTTGTAAGCACCCGTCTTAAACACGCGATCGAGACGTCCGACACGTGTGCAAGGTTTAGAATGCCTACACCCCGGACTCCCACTCCGGATTGCGGGAGTGGTTTTGCGGTCGTTTGTGCGGTCGGCCTCACCCCCTCAATGCGGGAGTGGGACCCCCGCTTGCTAGCTGTGTCACTTGTGTGTGAGGCAATGAGATACTAATGACCCATATCGTACACCAACAAGGTCCACTGCAAAACTGGTGGGGGGACGGTGGTAACGAGGGGGAACCCGCGACCGACCAAGCAGGAGAAGATGTTCTTCCCCCGACACGGCATGCGCGGCGGCGGGATGGGGCGGAGAAACGGGATCGGGCTGAGGTTGCTGCCGGCGCAGGTGCAGCGGAGGGGGGGTGCAGCTTTCTGACCAAGGAACGTACTACTTTCCACGAAGGAATGTACTTGGTGTCGGTCACAAACAGTCCCGGACATGGCTAGCCATAACCCATTCATGAACGGTCACACGGAGACCCTAAAAACCCGGAATTTCAAGCGAACTTTAACTCTAAACACAAACTGGCTAGCCGTAGTTGAAGTGCGTAATTATGTCTGCATCCCTTTCACTACCCGACTCCCAGCTCAATGTAACCGGAGACCCTAAAACACCGAACCTCTCAACCATAATAAACGCTAAAAACACCCGGCGACTTTAAGATCCCGGGTTCTCAAGCGAACCGTCGCCGGGTGTTTTTAGCGTTTATTATGGTTGAGAGGTTCGGTGTTTTAGGGTCTCCGGTTACATTGAGCTGGGAGTCGGGTAGTGAAAGGGATGCAGACTTTAAGATCCCGGGTTCTCAAGCGAACCTGAGCTCTCAAAGAGCCAACCCGGCTTTTCTTGCAACAATTATGAAACCGTATTGTTTTTGGACTGGATAATAGTTCAGAGCAAGCTTTTTTCCCTTCTGGGAAAATGCACAGGGGTGGCAGAGTGAGCGGGCGCCGGCCTTCAGGCCGGTCGGCCCGGGTTCGAACCCCGCCCGTGACATTTTTCCGGTCGGGGATTGTTTTCGAGGTTTGTTGCGTTCCTCAAAAGCGAGCTCACACACTAAAGACTCCTCAAAACTTGAATCAGCCTGAAAACGAACTGCAAGCAGGGCTTCTCCCCCGAGATTCACTCCTTGCTCTTCCTCTGGCTTGCCTCCACTTGCTTGCTCACACGTGTGTAATAGTGACACCTACCGTATTGTACACAAAGAAAAGGGTCCACTGGTATACTGGTGGGGTGAGGGTGGTAAAAAAGGGGAACTCGCGAACAAGCAGGCGAAGATGTTCTTCCCCCGGCACGGCATGCGCGGCGGCGGGATGGGCCGGAGAAACGGGATTGGGCTCCTGATGCTGCTGGCGCAGGTGCAGCGGATGGGGGGCCTCAGCCAGATACCGACCGTCACGCTGGGGCTCTTTCTCGCGAACGTCGGCCTCTTCCTGGCGCCGATGCACGCGCTGCGGTACTCTGGCCTGTACTCGGTGTGCCTCTCCTACGAGCGCGTTGTGTACGCACACGAGTACTTCAGACTCGTGACATCCGGCTTTTTCCACGCCGACGACTGGCACCTTTGCTACAACATGAGCTCCATGTTGTGGAAAGGTGTGCAACTCGAGCGGGCTGAGGGCACCGCTCGTTACTTGACGATGATGCTGTTCCTCATCGTCATGACGCCGCTGATCCACATCGCAGCGCTGCACGCTCTGGTCTCGGCGAACTTGGACCACTGGGGGCTGGCGAGGGAATGTGCGGTCGGGTTTTCGGGCGTGATCTTCGGGATGAAGGTCATGACGACGATCAACTCAACCGCCATGCACGACGTGTTCTTCGGCCTTTTCGCGGTGCAGGGGAAGTACGTGGTGTGGGCCGAGCTGCTGCTCATCCATTTGATCTACCCGGGAACCTCTTTCATGGGGCATCTGTCCGGTATCCTGGCCGGGTTGTTGTACGCTTTGGGGTACTTGTCACCGGCTATTCGAGCCGTCGAAGGTGCCATACAGCGCGCGATGGACCAAGCAGACCGGGCCCGCCAGGATTACGGCAGGCAGGCGAGGAACAGGGAGGACCAGCGGGCTCGTGACGAGCCGGCGCCGCCGTCTTCGCAGCGCGACGAAGAACACGACAGGTACGCAAGGCAGCAGGCAGCCGAATCCGCCCGTAGGCGGTACACTGCAGGGCGGCAGCCGCGATAGACCCACTTGGTGCCGACCGCCGTGCTCGTTTGCGTGATTGCACTCTGCGTTCTATTATTGTTTAACCACTAGCTTTTGGTGTTGAGCTCTCCGCATTGCGGTACGGCAGTGCGAGCCAGTGCAACGTGGGATGGACCGATTTCGCCCGTCGGCGGTACACCGCAGGGCGGCAGCCGCGATAGACCCAATCGGTGCTGACCGCCGTGCTCGTTTGCGTGATTGCACTCTGCGTTCTGTGTTGAGCTCTCCGCATTGAGGTACGGCAGTGCGAGCCGTTGAAGTAGGCGCAGACTCTGCGTTCTATTATTATTGCCCAAACACTAGCTTTTGGTGCTGATGTTAAGCTCTCCGCATTGAGATACGGCAGTGCGAGCCGATGAAGGCGCAGTGCAACGTGGGATGGACCGAATTCGCCCGTCGGCGGGCGGCAGCCGCGATAGACCCACTTGGTGCCGACCGCCGTGCTCGTTTGCGTGATTGCACTCTGCGTTCTATTATTGTTTAACCACTAGCTCTTGGTGTTGAGCTCTCCGCATTGCGGTACGGCAGTGCGAGCCGATGAAGGCGCAGTGCGTACACTGCAGGGCGGCAGCCGCGATAGACCCACTTGGTGCCGACCGCCGTGCTCGTTTGCGTGCTTGCACTCTGCGTTCTGTGTTGAGCTCTCCGCATTGAGGTACGGCAGTGCGAGCCGTTGAAGTAGGCGCAGACTCTGCGTTCTATTATTATTGTCCAAACACTAGCTTTTGGTGCTGATGTTAAGCTCTCCGCATTGAGATACGGCAGTGCGAGCCGATGAAGGCGCAGTGCAACGTGGGATGGACCGAATTCGCCCGTCGGCGGGCGGCAGCCGCGATAGACCCACTTGGTGCCGACCGCCGTGCTCGTTTGCGTGATTGCACTCTGCGTTCTATTATTGTTTAACCACTAGCTTTTGGTGTTGAGCTCTCCGCATTGCGGTACGGCAGTGCGAGCCAGTGCAACGTGGGATGGACCGATTTCGCCCGTCGGCGGTACACCGCAGGGCGGCAGCCGCGATAGCCCCAGATCACTGCGTTCTCTTCTTATTGTCCAACCACTAGGTTTTGATGCTGGCGTTCAGCTCCTTCGGATTGAGGTACGGCAGTGCGAGCCGTTGAAGGTGCAGTGCACCGTGGGATGATCAAGCAGAAATAGTTCGCCAAGACTGGCAGACAGGCTAGGTTCAGGGAAGACCAGAAGGCTCATGATGAACCCGCGCCGCCGTCTTCACAGCGCGACGAAGAACACGACAGGTACGCAAGGCAGCCGGCAGCCGCGATAGACCCACTAGTTTGCGTATACTCTGCGTTCAGTTACTGTCCAACCACTAGCTTTTGGTTGCTGAGCTCTCCGCGTTGAGGCACGGCAGTGCGAGCCGTTGAAGGTGCAGTGCAACGTGGGATGGGCCAAACAGAATGAGTTTGCCAGGACTGGCAGACAGGCTAGGGGTCTTGAGCCTGAACGTATTTAGGTGAAGCACACCCGAACTTCCACGGCAAAAATATTACAGCAGCGGCTTCACCAGCTTCGTGTCGCACGCCAACATTGCCGACGCTACGGTAGTGCGAGCTGTTGAAGGCGCCGTACAACGTGGTAAATCCATCAACCGCGGTACAAACAAACCGAAGCCTGTCTTTTTCGTGCTTTAGCAAGTGTACGCCCCAGGCTACGCCCGGGGAAAACGTAGCAAAAAACAACAGGCCCATTTATTGTTTCTCTCCCCTTCTTTGCCCCTTCAACAAGGGCGCAGGCTGCGCCTCCTGGTTTCATCGCACGCTTTGTTTGTACGTGGCCGGGAGGAAGACCAGTCTGTTTGTGCGAATCTCCTCCCAAACATGCTGCCAGCCGTCGATTGAAAGGCCGCGGTGGAACCATCCAACTGAATCAGTTGCGTGCCACGAACCCCCTTTCAGTCGGTCGTCACCGCGCACTTATATGACAGCTGTTCCTGCTCGTTGCAGGGAGTCGCGTGCGCGTCTCCGCCTGCGATCTTCGGACCCAGTTTGCCGACTTCTCTTACCGTTCATCGTCCTTGTCAGCCGGTGGCTTTTAGCCTGGGAGACCTTTTGCCCATAATTGAGCAGGGGGACGATGTGGGGCGTTAGGGTCTTAGGATCCGTATCTTATCCGTTTCCAGCGACAAACGGGCTTCGGCTCGCGAATCCTCGTTTGGAGACACCAGTCAGGTGGGGAGTTTGGCTGGGGCGGCACATCTGTTACACATTAACGCAGGTGTCCTAAGGCAAGCTCAGCGGGAACAGAAATCTCGCGTGTAGCATAAGGGTAAAAGCTTGCTCGATCCACAATCTTCAGTACCGATCCTCGGTGTGAAAGCATGGCCTAACGATCCTTTGGTCTCGCTTCAGGTTCGAAGGATGAAGCCGGAGGTGACAGAAAAATTGCCACAGGGATAACTGGCATCCCGGCCAGGGGTTTCGTTTAATCGTTCAGTCATGCTGAAGGGGGCGCCGTTTCCGGAACAACGGTTTGCACATGAACGAAGCTAAGAATTTCTGAGGCTATGAAAACCCTACTGAAGAAAGGGGTCGCATAATAGCACCTGTGACAGTGTGTTATCATTCGATTTGTCGAATACTAAAAAAAAGTTCTGGGTAGCCGACAGCAGCAGGATCGAATAGTGGTAATGTTTTTAGACAACGAGACGTGTGTCAAATACGGTACGGGCTAAAAGGCAACCCCTGCTCAACTTGTGCTCGCCTGCCTTGATGGCACTTGCACCTTAAAGAACTCAATGCTCAACTTGTAGAACGTGGGGGGCCCAAGACTGCACTCCACGAAGGAATGTACTTGGTGTCGGTCACAAACAATCCCGGACATGGCTAGCCATAACCCATAACGAAAGCGTGCACTAAATATACAACCCGTAACCATATAGCCCTTTCTTGCTCTAAGAGAACCCATTCATGAACGGTCACACGGAGACCCTAAAACCCCGGAATTTCAAGCGAACTTTAACTCTAAACAACTGTTATTATTCGACCCCCCCCCCAGGGGTGGCCCTAAGCGGCCAGATTGCGGAGTCGTTGGCAGAATCTGACCTGACCCCCCCCCCCCCCCTATATACAGGCTATTTTCACTGTGGAGGGGGGACGCTACCTGTCACTCTCTAAGGTGGTCACCACGGTGGGTGGTCAGAAAAAAAAAATTTTTTTTTTGGCCCAAATACCCCAAAAACCACACTTTGAAAATTTTTTGTGGGCCCACTTTTGCCAGGGAATTTTGACCATTTCACCTTAGAGAATTCGACCACCCAGCCTCCAAGGCAACTGCACTGTGGAAGGGGGGGGTCCCTTGCAAAGTCGTTGGGGGCTCTCAGGGTAGTGTCAGCACTGCCCCCCCCCCCCCTTTACTAATAATAAACCACAATATACCAGTGATTTATAAGGGGGGTCTTACGTGGGGGTAACCCCCACGCTCCAAAAAAAAAAAAAAAGAAAACTGTCGGGGGGCCGCCGTGAGTGGCCAGAACTGGTGGACCAGCCACTGAAGGGGGCCGGGCCCGGGGAGCCAGCTTGCTTGTTCTTGGCGTCCAGTTTCAGTCGAATGAGCCAGTCACAGCGGACTTCGTTGACTCTTTTATGAGGGAGTACTTGGTTGTGGCGACATGCCACATGTCATGAGAGAGATCACGACAGTGATTCTGGAGAGCTTCGAACTCAGGAAGCACCAGTGACCTAAGCAAATGTGCGCCCTACGCAGCTCAAGTTTGCAAGGGCTTCGTTATACTCTGATCCAGCAGCAGCTGTCCTTACAAGAAAACCCCTGCTTGTTGCACACCCAGTGCCCCTTTTTAGGCTAGTATTGTTGGCCTGTAGTACCCCGTTTGCAGCTTACCCTGCCGTACACTTGGCACACATCTTCCTTTATGATCGAGACACGAACGAGACACCATTCGGCTGTGCTGGGCTGCGCTATGCTGCGCTGGGCTACCCTGGGCTGGAATGGAGGGGCGGTCCTCACCGAGAAAACACTTTCTTGGTAAAAAGCTAACCACCCCCACAGGCATGTGAAGGAACACAGAGGACCCAGCTTTCCATATAAACCCCTGCAATATACGCTATAAAAAAAAAAAAAAGAAGACACACAAAAGGTCGAAAGACACCAATCTGTACGTCCATTCGGGATCGTCGGAAACACAAAGACCCACTTTGTGGTTGTATTGTTTCTCCCCCTTCGAAATGAGCACAAGGCAGCCCCTCGAGTATTCTTCCTGCAACCGCGCCCTAGTGCTACACACGAGTGTGGGTGGTTTGTAGGGGGATGTCTGTGCCTCCTGCGCCAGCTCCACACACCCAAGTTTTTTCCAAAGTTCGGGCTGCCAAGGGAGCTCCTGCTTCTCTCCCCCCACGATAAACCATTGCTCACCCAACCAGGCACTCCCGTAGTACTGCTGCCCCCCAGCCGCGCCACTGCGGCCTTCTTTCCAGATCCTTCTTTTACCGTGGGCATCTGGTGTTATCCACATGCGATCCAACGACACTGTTGCCGTCGAGACTTTTTTTACAACGGCAAATCCCCTGTCCCGAAGCCGGCTGTTGGGCGATCCCAGCGAGAACGCGGGGATCGTAATTAATCGGATGTCTTCTCTTCTTTTATTAAAGTGGGTTCGACAAAGCGATGCAGCTGCCGGGTCTTTTGCGTCCACACGCATATCCACGCACGCTCAGCCTCGCATTCACACTCAGGCTGCATTTCACAGTCGCACCCACACTCACACTCGCACCACCAGTCACTCAGACCCGCACGCACACCTGCACTCGATTTCACACTGGCACACAAACACACTTGCACCAACCGCCACTTACTTGTCGTGCACTTTTCTGACCATTTTCCTTGGAATCCGCGCCCTCAGCGTTGCCCTCTAGCCCCGCTCCGGCTTTGATACATGTTCTGCTCTGCCACCTTATGGTTTCTTCCCGGAACGAGCGTCCGCTCTCTCAGTCAAGTAGACCTGGACAACGTAGTAGAAAACGGTGAAGCTCAGCCTGAGTCAGCCTGAGTCAGCCTGAGTCAGCCTGAGTCAGCCTGAGTCAGCCTGAGTCAGCCTGAGTCAGCCTGAGTCAGCCTGAGTCAGCCTGAGTCAGCCTGAGTCAGCCTGAGTCAGCCTGAGTCAGCCTGGTCAGCCTGAGTCAGCCTGAGTCAGCCTGAGTCAGCCTGAGTCAGCCTGGTCAGCCTGAGTCAGCCTGAGTCAGCCTGAGTCAGCCTGAGTCAGCCTTGGCAGCCTGAGTCAGCCTGAGTCAGCCTGAGTCAGCCTGAGTCAGCCTGAGTCAGCCTGAGTCAGCCTGAGTCAGCCTGAGTCAGCCTGAGTCAGCCTGGGTCAGCCTGAGTCAGCCTGAGTCAGCCTGAGTCAGCCTGAGTCAGCCTGAGTCAGCCTGAGTCAGCCTGAGTCAGCCTGAGTCAGCCTGAGTCAGCCTGAGTCAGCCTGAGTCAGCCTGAGTCAGCCTGAGTCAGCCTGAGTCAGCCTGGTCAGCCTGAGTCAGCCTGAGTCAGCCTGAGTCAGCCTGAGTCAGCCTGAGTCAGCCTGAGTCAGCCTGAGTCAGCCTGAGTCAGCCTGAGTCAGCCTGAGGCAGCCTGAGTCAGCCTGAGTCAGCCTGAGTCAGCCTGAGTCAGCCTGGTCAGCCTGAGTCAGCCTGAGTCAGCCTGAGTCAGCCTGAGTCAGCCTGAGTCAGCCTGAGTCAGCCTGAGAAGCCGGAAACGTGCCCGCGTGCCTCACGAACGAGAGCGAAGGGATCTGAGGTGAACGTGGCGTGGCTCTCGACACATTGGGACCTGCCAGAGTGTCCAGAATTCTTGAGAATTGACACTTTCAAGAACGAGGGCGGAGGAGATCTGGATGAACGTAGTGTGACTCTCGGCACATTGAACACTGCCAGAGTGTCCAGGATTCTTGAGGATTGACACTCTCTCAATCAAATGGACCTGGATAGCGCAGTAGAAAACGGCGGAGCTTAGCCTATTCGCGGGCGGGCGCGAGGACTGCCAAGATCGGCAGCTGGCGAGCTAGCCTCGTCGGGCCAGTCTTGTAATTGGGCGCGCCAATCCCTCCAAAGCGGCATGCAAATTGAGTACGACACTCCAGCATTCTGCTGGGTGACTCCGGATGGGTCACTTTCGCCGCGCCTTCGTCGTGGCGCAAGTGTCGGTTGCGACTGTTGCTGGTAGCTGGCCGACAAGTTCGCAATCCGCGAATTTTTCTGGTAAACATTCCTTGCGACTGTATCTGAAGATTTCCGTCGTGAAAATGTGAAGAGCTACAATCGCGATTGTAACTGAAGATTTTCCTGGTAAAAATGTTAAGAGCTACAATCGCGATTGTAACTGAAGTTGAGGCGCCGAGAGGCGCACGCTCTTCCGCTCTTTTAAAGCGACGAATTCTAACAACAGGCCCGCACGGCTGTTCTTCCCACGGGAATTGAACGGCAAGCGCGCCCAGTTTCACTCCCTCCCCCGGAAAAGGCATATGGAAACGCTCAGAACCGATAAAGAACAAAAAAAGTCGTACCCAACACAGGACGAGAAGGAAGGAGCAGCACCACCAGAACCGAGAAAGAACAAAAAAGAAGAATACTACGCACCAAACCCACCACCCTCCCCAACCCGGGCTTCCTTTTTACCCCTGCAAACCCGTGAATAGGTGCTACGGGAGTATCTGGCAACCGCTGCTTAACATTGTTAGAAGGGGAGCCGCTCTACGGTGTGGCGCTGGACTTCCGGAAATGCTTCGACATGGTCCCACGAGAGATAGTACTGCGCCTAGCCGAGGACTTAGGATTGCACAATCGGGTTCTCAAGCCGCTGAGGGCTATCTACAGACTGCTCGCGAGACGCTTCAAGCTACCATTAGGGGTGGGCAGGGAGTTCAGTGTGACCAACGGTATCCTTCAAGGGTGCCCTGTATCCGTCATACTCATCAATGCCCTGCTGTCGGTAGTGATGAAAGCGGTCAAGAAAGAAGCGGAGGGTGTGAGTCCAAAGTCATACGCGGACGACGCCACACTGCTGTCCAGGCTGTCGGAGGCCGCCCTGCAAAAGGGAGTGGACGTAGTAGACGAGTTCTGCACACTCACCGGTATGGAGCTAAACCTCCAGAAGACGGTCGCGTTCTCGACGAGACGTAGGCATCAGTCGACTCTCAAACTCCGCAGCGTGGATGCGCTGCTGCGGTTTAGCAAATCCGTCAAGTGCCTCGGGGTCCTAGTCTCGACGGCGAAGAATAGGACGGAAAGGTCCGACTCGGAGAGGGTGGAGAAGGCGGCTGCCCTGGCGGAAGGCCTCCGCCATGCGCCGTTCCGGTACGAAAAGCGGGTCCGGATTGTGCAGTCGAATGTGCTACCGGCGGCGCTGTCAGGCTGCTCTTTCGCGCCGGTATCGAAGGTGGCGATGAAACGGCTGACGACGTCGGTGATGGGACTGATCTGGGGTGGATCCAACCCGAAGCGCGCGAGGGAGATGGTCCTAAACTTTCAGGAGAAGGGCCACCTGACGGATCCCGGTACATGCCTAGCATATAGGGTGACGACAGCGTTTTACGCGGCGTGCGAGAGGTTGCCACGACTGCTGCCTCTGATGGAGAGCATCCGGGGAAGATACGCCGAGGGGGACCTACCCCTGGGGCCAGTTGGACTGGCGATGCGGAGCATGGGGGAGTGTGGACACGTATGGGGACCCGGGCCCCTGTCTCGCACGCTGAGGAATGGTGCAACATATGACCCGTTAGCCTCGGCACCTTCGAAGAGGGGACATGAAGTTAGGGCGGACTTGAGGGCGAAGACGTGGTCCCGACTGGTGGCGAGGCGGCCGGGATTTGAGGGCATACAGAGAGCCGACCTGGAGCGGACGAACGCCTTCTGGAGGATGCGTGAATGTCCCGCGCACACCGCGAGGCTTATACGTGTAGCGTTGGCGGGGGGGGTGAACACGGCTGAGTACACGTCGCGGATGAGGCAGGCCGGAGCTGAGCCGCAGGCGCCCAGCTGCAAGCACTGTGGAAGCGGCGACACCGAGGACGAGAAACACGTATTCTGGGACTGCGGAGCGTACTCGCACATACGGCGACGAGAGGCACATGCCGAGCTGATGGCAGCCAACCGGGCCGACTGGCCCAGATGCACGCTGGAACACGGTGTGGTAGTACCCGAGAATGCCCAATTCTCGAGGCGGCTCCAGGAGATGATGGCTGAAATCCTTGCGGAACGGGCTGGGCTCGAAGCACGTGGCTGGGTGGCCAGGAACCCCACGACCCCCTGGTCGAGAGCGAATGCGATGCCTGCCGAGAAATTTGACCACCCCTTCGCGCGGATTGCCCCGGCATGGACGTGGGAGCGGAACAAGACCTGGGGACTACCGACGTTTTATGCGTTGGTAGCGTGGCTGTCGGACATGCAATGGACCGAGAACGGGCAGGTGTCAATGCTGGAGCTTGCGATCGACTTTGAACTCTTCTCGGGCCTCAGCATGCCGCTGCACGGGAATGCGCCGAAGGGGGGAGAGAACGGGGAAACGTCCTGCGCTGCATGATGAGCGCGTTGGACAAGCTGGCGGCACAGCAAGGGCTGGGAAGCTGCATGAGAGGAGAGAGGGTGTGCCCGACGACGTCGCTGTCGTTCATGGGCATCACGGGGATATCGGGTATACGGCCCAGGCCACGCTTTCGCGAGGCACACACGGGGACGATACTTGAGGAACAAGTGAAAGGAAGCGAAGTAGGGACGCAGTGCCCGGCGTACCCTGACTGGGCGATCGGGAGAGCGGCGAGGTGGGCCCTGCCTGCCCCACCACAACTGCACCCAGACCCCGTGCATATGCCGGGTGTCGATATAGAGAAGGCACTCGTCACGTGCGCGACCCATCACAAAGGGAAGTGTGAGGCGTGCAGAGCACTCGTCCGAAGGGACGTTCCCACGGTAGAGATGTGCTGCCGGCACCATCACCACGCGAACGATGGGCAGCCGATCGCGGTGTGCACAGAGCACAGCACGACGAAGTGCGGCGAGTGCAAGACGGCGGCGGCGTGTTGCCGCAGCGGGCATCATGCCTGCCGCACGCATGGCAGAGGAACCTGCCAAGAGTGCAAGAGGCTCCCTACGCTGACGCAGAGGCGACCGGCGGCATGTTGCCGCCGCGGCCACCACCAGTCCAACGAACCGAACGTCCCGTCAACCCCCGGACGCAACAAGAAGAAGAGGCCCTCCTCACCCACCCAGGTGGGCGTACAACGGGGAACGCCAGTTGGAAAGCGAGCGGCGCAAGCGCCGCCCGCGGCAACGAAAAAGGAGACGGCGACGACCGGACGGGCGACCAAAAGGCCGCCACCAACGCCAGGAACCAGCGAACGACCAGCGCTGAAGAAAAGGGTGCTAGGCACCCCGAAGGAAGGCCCGATCGCCGGCCGCAAGCGGAAGAAGACGAAGGCGACCACCCCCGACTCAGGGGTGCATCGAAGGAAGAAGAAGGTTCCGAGGGCAAGCAGCTCTCAGAACCGACCGGGGACCACGGGCACGCCAATGCCCTCGAAAGTGAAAAACGGGCACACGAGCCCGCCCTCGTATTCGCCGACTCAGTCTCTGGAATCACAAGAAAGCCAAACCCCGCTAGCTCCACAAATGCTCGACCTTGACGACGCAATGGCAGGTGACGACGTCATCCGATAACCTGACTTTCAAGGCAGTGCATGCTAATCCATGTGGTTCGTGTACTTAAAAGAACTCAATGCGGACAGCACCTCGTGATGTTCGCATCACAAAACAAAGAAGACAGTGAAATGGTCGTTACCTGGTCGGGTTTCGCTCGCGACCGTTTCCTTAACAATCCTTCACTAGATCCGCGGTTAAATAACCTGGCCTCAGTGGTGCAAGCACCACGCGCTCTTCAAACCCAAGAAGTACATGGGTGTTAGGACCACCCTTAGCGAGTCTAGAGGTAACCTTTTGCTCAGTCCGGCGTTTGCGCAAACCCGAACCTTTTTGCCCAGTCCGGCGTTTGTGCAAACCCGAACCTTTTTGTCCAGGCCGGCGTTTGTGCAAACCCGAACCTTTTTGTCCAGGCCGGCGTTTGTGCAAACCCGAACCTTTTTGTCCAGTCCGGCGTTTGCGCAAACCCGAACCTTTTTGCCCAGTCCGGCGTTTGTGCAAACCCGAACCTTTTTGCCCAGGCCGGCGTTTGTGCAAACCCGAACCTTTTTGTCCAGTCCGGCATTTGCGCAAAACCGAAAGTTTTTGTCCAGTCCGGCGTTTGTGCAAACCCGAACCTTTTTGTCCAGTCCGGCGTTTGCGCAAACCCGAACCTTTTTGCCCAGGCCGGCGTTTGTGCAAACCCGAACCTTTTTGTCCAGTCCAGCGTTTGTGCAACCCGAACCGTTTGCCCAGTCGGGCGTTGTGCAAACCCGAAGCTTCTTGCCGGTCCGGTTTGTCCAACCCGAATTGTTTTGCTCAGCCTGGCGTTGGTGCAAATCCGCACCTTTTGCCCCAGGGCCGGCGTTTGTGCAAACCCGAACCTTTTTGCCCAGTCCAGCGTTTGTGCAACCCGAACCGTTTGCCCAGTCGGGCGTTGTGCAAACCCGAAGCTTCTTGCCGGTCCGGTTTGTCCAACCCGAATTGTTTTGCTCAGCCTGGCGTTGGTGCAAATCCGCACCTTTTGCCCAGGTCCGGCGTTGGTGCAAACCCGAACCTTTTTGTCCAGTTCGGCGTTTGTGAAAACCCGAACCCGTTGAACCCTGATGGCAAGTTCGGTTGGGATGATAGCAAGTTCGGGGCGCGTACCCCGGACCCCCCCCCGGAAAACCTTGATGATGGCAAGTTGGGGGCCCCTATCCAGGGGGGAGGGCCCCTCCGGACCGCCCCTGGTGAACCTTTGATGCTGAGTGCAGACCCGGAAAAAAGTCCACCGGCGGGAACCGAACCTCCCACCCGTAGGTAAGGAACGTCAACTGACGACTGTGCCACGCCGTTGTCCGCCGCGAGGTTATCGGTTATCGGTTATCGGTACGGTGGATACCTGCCTCGGGTTAGTTCTTGAGAACAGGTGAGGTGGTTCCTTGTGCCTCCCCGTCGCCATCCTTGGCGACGGGGAGGCACAAGGAGCGAGAAAATTTTTCGACGAATTTTGAATTCTCAAAAATACCAAAAAAAACGGTAGAGAAATGTCCGGGGTGGGGGTACCCCACGGCCTGCCCCAGAAAAGTGGGACAGCTCGCTAGAGAGCTAAATTGAGAATTTCAATTTACCAACCTCTAGACTCGGAACATTTTCCCCCCTACCTCCGAGTACCTTCCCCCCCTGGAGTAAAAATGAATCTGTGCAGCTGGCACCTGGGAGAAGGACACCGAGCAGAGCTTCCTGCAGCAGTTTGAGGAGCAGGTCGAAGGGGAGAGCGACGACGGGTGGCAGCAGAACTACGCCCACGCTCGTGAGCTGCTGGTGTCGTCGCGGTTCGCCGGCGCGACCGAAGCGTGCGAGTACGAGTCGGACGAGGACATGCCGATCCTGCTGCAGGACAAGTGGCAGTCGAACGATCGTTGCGTGACCCGTGGAGGGCGCAGCGGCCGAGAGCCAAAGCCAAGTCCGCAGCAGAAGAGCTAGAACCAGCTTCAGCATCACATTCAGAGTCAGGGCCCGGGGCAGTCGAGGAAGACCGGAGTAACTATCATGCCGATCTGCTGCAGGACAAGTGGCAGTCGAACTTCACGCGGGCGTGCGCGGCCTTCGTCGATTAGCTGCGGCTGGGGCAGTCGAGGAGGGCCGGAGTAACTATCAGGGTCCCCCATTTCGCCACCCCCCCCCCCCTAGGGCTATAACTCCAGCTTTAACTCCAGCTTCTGAGGCTGCTCACATCCCGCACAGGGTGTGTTAACTTGCGGCCAAAACCAAAAATAATGTCGTGCATACGAACCTCGTCGAGAAAATAAACGGGGTGGTCACCATGCCCAATTCTCCGAGTGCTTGGTCGCCACCAGGATGTTGACCGCGCAGTTCGGGACTACTTCGGAGACAGCACCGCTTGCACAGATAAATTTATTTTGCTGGCTCGTTGAGAATACCCCTAAATTTTTTTTCCCCCGCCCATTCGAGGTGTGGTCACCTTACACACTGCAATCTGCAGCAGCCGTTTCCCAAATAAGGAAACGCCGTTTCCTTGAAAGTATGGAAACGGAAACGGAAACGGAAACGGGAAACGTTTCCGTTTACTTGCCATCATAGCCCTAGGGGGCGCGACTCCTGGTAGAAACCCTGTGTATTTTATTATTGGCGCTGTTATACCGTGCTTTTAGAGAATCCCGGGGTGGTTTTGCATGGGTTTTTTTTCTGTGGTTTCGTGCACTTATACACGGTTCCGGGCTGCTCAGCCTGAAAATAGGCCATTTGTGCCCGGTTTCAGGGAGCGCCCAATATGCCTATTTTTTGCTCTTTTTTGCATTCGCTGGTCATTCCGGGCGCCATTCTCACCAATTTTGGGCTCATACTCCACCAGAGAGCTACTGCGGATTCAAAACCACCCCGGGATTCCCTAAAAGCACGGAAAAACAGCGCCAAGAATAAAATACACATTTGGCCCCACGTAAAAAGGCCCGAGTCGCGCCCCCTAACCTCCACTCTTTTGCGCACGCTCTTCCGCTCTTTGAACGAATTCAAACAACAGGCCCGCAAGGCTGTTCTTCCCACGGGAATTGAACGGCAAGCGCCCCGGTATCACTCCCTCTCCCTACCTCCTAGTACCCAGTACCTTCCCCCAGTAAAAATGAATCTGTGCAGCTGGCACCTCCCGTGGGAGAAGGACACCGAGCAGAGCTTCCTGCAGCAGTTTGAGGAGCAGGTCGAAGGGGAGAGCGACGACGGGTGGCGGCGGAACTACGCCCACGCTCGCGAGCTGCTGGTGTCGTCGCGGTTCGCCGGCGCGACCGAAGCGTGCGAGTACGAGTCGGACGAGGACATGCCGATCCTGCTGCAGGACAAGTGGCAGTCGAACTTCACGCGGGCGTGCACGGCCTTCGTCGACCAGCTGCGGCTGCTGCGGGCCCACTGGGCGTCGCTCTCGAAGACGCTCGCCTCCTTCGAGAAGAAGATGGCCGACACGCCCGCCCACGACGTGAGCAACGACTACGCGAAGGCGACCGTCGACATCCTGAACACCGTCACCCAGGACCACTACCGCGGGCTCCTCCAGTTGCAGGTCTTCCAGTACTGGCACCGCGTCTTGTTCGAAAAAGCGGCGTCGGTCCTCGACGACAGAGGGTTCCACACCATCACCGAATCCGAGTGGTGGAACACAGCGGAGGCCAAGGAATTCCGCAACCCAACCCTCCTGCAGAAAGACATGCAGATCGTGGTCGCCCGATACGCGAAGTTCCTCACGAGCTGCAAGGCCAGAACCCTGCAGTCGTCGACCTCGGCGCACCTCCCCGCGTCTCGCAGGGTGCGGAAGGAGGAGGCCGAAGCCCTGCTCTCGCGCCGGAGGATGGGCGCGCAGCTGCCGGCGGCCGGGCTGTGGCTCTTCGGCCTCTACTCGGGTGCGATCGCGACGTTTTCGCTCCTCCTGGGGTTCATCCTGTTCTTCTCCACCCCGATCCCGTCGTACGACCCAGACGTCGACCTGTGGTCCATCCTGCCGTATTTCCGCGGATACCTGGTGCTTTACGTGGCCATTCTCCTCTGGGGTTTCGTGGTATACCACATGGAGCTGACCCGGGTGAATTACCCGTACGTCCTCGGGCTGAAGGGGAAGACGTTGAGTCCGCTGCACATCGCCAAAATAGCCGCGATGCTGCTGGCGTTGTGGATGATGTGCTTCACGCTGTACATGGCCGAGGTGAAGTGCGGACTGAAGCTCATCCCGGTCACGTTCGCGAACCCGAAGTTCTACATCTTCTTCAACGCGGCGGCGCCGCTGCTGATCTTCCTCTGCCCGTTCGACCTCTTCGAGCGGCAGTCGCGGCAGTGGTTGTGGCGGGTCCTCGTGTCCATCGTCTGCACGCCCGCGGTTCCCGTCACCTTCGCCAGCAACATGGTGACCGACTATTTGACGAGCATGGTCCGTCCGCTCGTCGACTTCACGCAGACGATGTGTGCACTCTTCAGCGGGGGGATCTGGTACGACGGATCGCCCTGCACGGGCAGCTTCGTGTACCTGCCGTCGGTGGTCATCTTCATCCCGCTGGCGTGGCGCTTCATGCAGTGCTTCCGCAAGGCGGTCATCGAACCGGTCGTTCTCGACGCGAATCGGCCGTCTGTCTCGTCGCGTCGCACCGACCTCCTCGTGGACGTCACCGTCAACAAAGGGAAAACGGCGCACGCGTGGCTGCTGGGCACGTGGAAAGTGGAAGGCAGCAGCTCGCAGTTCACGGTGCTGACCGCCGATTCGACGATGCTCGGCGCCCAGGACAGCCCGCTGACCGCGTCCGAGTCCCGCCGGCCGAGCCGGATCTCCGACCGAGAAGACATCGGCCTTGCTCTGCAATTCCAGCAGGACACCGTGATGCTCCGGCACGTCACCGGCCCTGGTATGCCCAGTTGCAGCTGGCCAGTGTTTTTCGTGCTTACAATCAATCGCAGCCACAAAAGAGAACACTGGCAGCGTGTTTTTAGGAGGCCGGTCAGTCCGACCAGCCCGGACTGACCAGACAGCCTGACCAGTCAGTCCGACCAGCCGGACTGACCAGACAGCCTGGACAGCCTGAACAGACCAGACAGTCCAACCAGCCTGGACAAACCAGACAGCCTGGACGGCCTGACCAGACCAGACAGTCGACCAGCCCGGACTGCCTGACCAGCGGGGGCAGGCTGGAGGCTGGACAGCCTGACCAGTCTAGTCCGGCTGACCAGAGTTTTCAAAACACCGCAACGGAGCAGGCGCCCGGCAGGCAATAGGCTCGGTCAGGACTGATCCCTCACACCGAAGTGATCACGGGTTGCCTTGTGAGTATAGATGCGCGGGGCTGAACTCAGGCTGCATGAGTGGGTTTTGTCAGGTAACGATGGCAGATCTCAAGAGTAAGCTTCGTTTCCAAAAGTCGTGATCAAGTTTGTATACCCACAGAAGGCGCGAACTTAACGCAAGGACCCTTCAGACGTGGAACGCATTGGTCAGAAAAGCAAACACCGCAACGGAGCAGGCGCCCGGCAGGCATTAGGCTCGGTCAGGACTGATCCCTCACACCGAAGTGATCATGGGTTGCCTTGTGAGCGTAGATGCGCGGGGCTGAACTCAGGCTGCGTAGTGTAGCCTCGATCAGCGAGTAAACGTATCCATCCCTGGCCGTGGCGCTCGATGGCTTCGGTAAACCGCATCGCGTATACAGACGAGACTTGACTCCGTACTTAGAGAGCGAATTCCGTCGATCATGGTGCAGATGACTTGACGCAGGATGATGCAATATTACCCCTCCCTTCCCTCTTTGCCCTCCCGAAAAAAAAAAAGGATACGGGTGCACGAGCACACGGGACTCATGCAGATGGAAAAATCGGCCAATTTATCCGTAACGTAAAACACGCGAACATGCAAGAAGCTGCAGCGCAACCGAGGACAGTGCTGAACATGTGCTGACAGCTTCCATAATTGAAATTGCTGGTACTGATCCTGCTGCAGGTTCGTACAGCAGTCTTGTTACGACGGTTGCTTCCTCTTCCGCTGGCCGACATAGTTGCTTTTTCGCTTCCTCTCCCTGTTGTACCTGAACTACACGCCGGCCCTCCGGTAGCGGGACCAGAGGCCCTGCTCCGCGATGTCGAAGACGGGCCCACCAAAACGGCCTTGCAGGCCGTCATTGCGCTCCTGTTTGCCCAGCAGACCCAGACCCCCGCCATCCCCGTCCCAGCCCCTCTGGTCAATACCGAGGCGGTTGATCCTCGCCGAGTCACGGTTGGCAGGATTGGAGACAGCAGGGGCGGCAGCTGATCCTGTCGGAGATCAAGGACGCCGCGAGCTCAATAGACCATGAGAGGAGAATCCACTTCTCCACCCTGGAGGCTTTGATGCCCCTGGCGCACGGCTCGCCGGGTATCCTCCAGGCGGTGCACGCCATCATGGTCCGCCTTGAGGCTCTCCGCCTGAAATGCCAGCACCCGAATGGCACGGAGTTCCAGGTGGCGTGGGAAACACGCTACGGTGATGGGCTACTCCGACTTCACTAAGTCGGCCCTGGCCCAGGGTCAGAAAGCCATGTCAGAGCTGGCAAAAAAGGCCGACACCCGGGACGTCAAGAAGGAGAGCTCCTCGAAGAGGCAGCGGAGATGAAGTTCGGCGAACCCCACTGCCCAAGACGAAAGACCCCATTTTTCACGTTTGAGAGTCTCAAAGAAAGGGGAAATTTTTAAAAGGGTCCCCCCAACACAATTTGTGCGACGAAGTTGGACGAGAGGCGCAAAAATAAATGCGATGTCGTTTCGCGGTTAAAAGACGGACCTAAACTCACTTTTGATGGTTTCAATGAACTCAGACAGCTCAAAATAGTCACTTTCCCTGTGGGAACTTTTTGTGAAAGGGTCCCCCCATACTATTCATGCCAGTTGCCAGAAGCGACAAAGTGGATTATCAAAAGCGACAAAGTGGATTATTACTGGATTATAATCCACTAATAATCCACTTTGTCGCGACAAAGTGGATTAAAATCCAGTTTGTCGCGAAAAAGTGGATTATGAATCCACTTTGTCGTAATCCAGTTATATAGAATCCGTTTTGTCGTTGACCCTAAGTCTAACATATTTTCGAAGTGTATTAAGTCGAATCCAAAATTTGGCAGTGTATTGTCTAGATTGAAATTTCATTAGTGTATTAATTGCAAAGACCCAAATAATTGCGATACATTAATCTTGCAACAAAGCACAATACAACCCAGGCCTTTCTTCAAAGTTTCTTGCTCTTAGAGAACTCATTCGTCAAAGGGTCCATGTGATCGTTCTAAAACCCCGGAATTTCAAGCAAACTTTAACTCTAAAACTACGCATTACTTTCCAACATGGATGCAGTTCCCACTGCCGCGGGCCAGGACAATTCGGACTCGAGACTAGAACAGTGAAGGTCGACAGAAGAACTTTGGCACTCTTGTGCCCCTGGCAGCCTCCTCAAGTATTTCCGACAAAGCAGGTGCTTGTACAAGAAAAGCACATAGCCCTTTCTTGCTCTAAGAGAACCCATTCATGAACGGTCACACAGAGACCCTGAACCCCCGGAATTTCAAGCGAACTTTAACTCTAAGAGAAAACGCGAAACGACTCAAAATTCCTAAACAGCTGCCGCCGGAGGACCCGAGCACCGGGGCAACCATTTCGACGTCTTCGTGTGCACGTTGCCTGGGGCGGACGACGGCCCTCCAGTAGCCGTGAAGATCTCCGCGCCGAAGCGCGACCCCGACAAGAAGTCCGTCGACGTCACCTGCATCCTCGAAGAAGAGTACTACAGGGAAACCCGGCGGGCCCACAAGGTGGAGAAGAACCCCCGCAGCGTCGTCGTCTGGCCGCACTCGATGAACGCGCTGAAGTACTTCGTGTCGCTGATTCCGGTCGTGATCGGGTTCTTCCACAGCGACTGGAAGAAGAACGAGACGGACACGTGGACGGTCGGCCGCGTCGTGTACATCATCATGCTCGTCGCTTCGACGGCGTACTCCTTCTGGTGGGACATCTTCATGGACTGGGGCTTGTGGCGCCGCGATGCGTTCCCGCCCATGAACCTGCACCCGTGGGTCTGCGGGCTCGTGTGGCGGCCGACGACGCTTGACACGACGATGCCGAAGTATCGGTACTGGTATTACGTGCTCGTCTTCTTCAACGCGGTAGGCCGGTGCGCCTGGGCGTTGACGCTGGTCGCGCAGCCGACGATCGTCGGTGTCACCGACAAGGGCAACGCCGAGATGCTCGACATCATCACGTGCCTCGTCGAAGTCATGCGCCGGTCCGTCTGGGCCCGGTTCCGCCTCGGGCACGAGCACCAGGTCGACGTCGGCAACTACCGGCCGGGCGACGGGTACCACACCGTGCCGCCGCTCATCTCCCGGAAGACCCCGTGGACCACGCCCGGCGAGTTCAGCGTCCTGCGCACGCTGAAAGTCGACCCGTCGGAGCTGATGACCTCCGCCACCGTGCAGGACATCTCGGACCCGTCCAAAGGCTGGTTCAAAAACCGCACGAAGTAAGCGCATCCACGTAGCAGCACGTAGGAGCGCAGAAGGCTGCTGAGTAGGGCTCTCAGTAGGACCTCAGTAGGAATCACGAGGACCTCAGGGCCTCCACCGGATCTGGGGTCTGGGACCGTCCGCTCTTGTTCGCTTTTCCTGTTCCGACAAGAACGACAAAATGCAGCTGTGTGTGACAACACTGCAGCGCAGCCAGTCAGAGTCCCCGAATCACGCACGGACCAATCACAATCAACGACATAGCCGATCGCGTCCGGACTCTGGGGTCGGTCTGGAGGCCAACGATGTTGGACACGACGACGGCCGAAGTTCAGGCATTGCACCACGCACGTTTTGATCATGCTTCAATACCGTTGGGAAGGTGCGCCCGAGCCTTTGCCGTCGGTGCGCGCCGACGATCTTGTTGGAACCACCGATACGGGCGATGCCGAGCCAGAACCCATCACCACGTGCACAGCCGAGGGCACGTTCGGTCTGGGCGCAGTCCCGTCGACGCCATCACTATCACTATGGAGCCACGCCTCTTTTTTGTAACGCCAAAACACCCCGGATTCCTCTCTTTTTCCTTGCTCTTCCGTAAGTTCTGACAGTGCCTTTCGGCAGGCTCACGCAGGGTATCCGCGGTGATGGTCCGCCTTGTGTGTCCGTGGCTTACACGGTGAACTCCAGCAACTTTTGCTCGAGCTAAAGTCCGGCCTCAAGTGCGGGTGTGGTCACACCCGGAAATAGGGTGTGCACACTCTATCGCACGGTGAACACCAGCAACTTTTGCTCGAGCTAAAGTCCGGCCTCAAGTGCGGGTGTGACCACACCCGGAAATAGGGTGTGCACACTCTATTGCACGGTGAACTCCAGCAACTTTTGCTCGAGCAAAGTCCGTGTGACCACACCCGGAGATAGGGTGTGCACACTCTATTGCACGGTGAACTCCAGCAACTTTTGCTCGAGCTAAAGTCCGGCCTCAAGTGCGGGTGTGACCACACCCGGAAATAGGGTGTGCACACTCTATTGCACGGTGAACTCCAGCAACTTTTGCTCGAGCAAAGTCCGTGTGACCACACCCGGAAATAGGGTGTGCACACTCTATTGCACGGTGAACTCCAGCAACTTTTTCTCGAGCAAAGTCCGGCCTCAAGTGCGGGTGTGGCCACACCCGGAAATAGGGTGTGAAATAGGGTGTGAAATAGGGTGCGCAGGCTCGTGTACGCGCGTTTTTCGCCTTAGAAAAAAAATACCCCAATGGGACACTTTTTTGCCTTAGTTTGACCCCCCCTAAGGCAGTGAAGCTGGTAAACGTTGAGTAAACGCGTTTACTCCAAAATGAGTAACGTAAACGTTTATAAACGGTAAACGTTTGCGTTTACTCGCGGTAAAGCACACCCTATATTTATTTTTTATATTTAAAAAATAAATATATATATATTTCCGGGTGTGGCACACCCGCTTTTGGAGAGTCTGGGTTCAAAAGTTGCTGGAGTTCACCGCGTAGGAGCCGAAACCCGGTGTGCAGACAGAACCTGAGCGGATTTAAGCGCGTGACCATGCCAAGCGCGTTCTTGCACTCCCCCCGACGGTGCGCAACAGGGCTGGGACTGCCAGGCAAACAGAACCCGGAGTATCAGCAACAGCGACTACTCAGGAGGGGAGCATCCGCCGTCTTTGCCGACCAGCGGAAAAGCGAATGCAAAAGCGAATGCGTAAGCTCTGATCAAATCACGTGCTCCGGCGGGGTCCAGCTTTCGAAGCTGGAGTTGAAGAGGTGTGCCCGAGTCACATTCGCAGCCGCAAGTACACCCGATCAGGGTGTGGCGCCCGCGTCTTAACTCCAGCTGGATGTTGTGTTCCGCCCTGAAGAAATCCATCAAATAAAAAGGATTCAACCACCCCCCCCCTCCCTCAGATGATCGAAAGAGCCGGGAAAACCACCTCCCGCGTGCGAAGCAAACACTACTCGGAGAACGCCCGGTGCCTTTGTCGACGGAAGACGGAGACCTCAGCGCAGTGCCACAAAGTGCAACACCCGACTTCTAGGATTCGGGTTCAGGGTATAGTGCGGTTAAGGAAAAGGGGTATTGCATTGGATCAGGTAGACTCAATACTAATCTTCAGACCACGGTGGAATGATCGACACCTGCAAGTCACGCACAAGGTGTCTCGGCACGTGCCTCATCAGGAGCGCCTACACCAGCTTTACCTGCCAGTGCTCCTGCCTTCATGGCACCTGCACTTTCCCGGTCTCATGCTTTACCTGTATTTCGTGAACGCGGTACCTTGTTGTGATCCTTCTTTTACAACTGGCGGCCTCCTCGAGTATTTCCCACGAAGCAGGCGCGTATTCACGAAAAATAATAGGCGTGTGTTTGTTTGTACGTGCCGGGGGAGGATTAGCCTGCTAGTGGATGATAGTGTGAGTGAATATGCTCGTTAGGCTAATCTTCTCCCAAACACGCTGCCAGCGCTCTCTTTCGTGTTTACAATGCATTGTTACTACGAAAAAGTCCTGTTTTTCACAACAAAACCACGCACTTCTTCGCGAAAGAATTAGAAGTGGAAACGAACGATGGCGTCGCCCCGTGTGCGCCCTTTTTTTGCCCTCTTCGCGCCCTTCTGTCGCTGATACGCATGCTTTCCCTGGGTTGCACTGAGAGGTCAAGCCTCAACAAGCGAACGGGCTTTTTAAAGCATTGTGAAGGGGAACTGCTATAGTGGTGCCTAGCCTGCAGCAAGGGTTTCGGTCCGGAATCAGATTGAAGGTGCTGATGATGGCGCTCAAACCCCTTTTGGCGACCCCTGCACGTTTTCCATCTGCTGCTGCCGAAGCAGTGCAAGGGAACAGAAACGCACGTGTACCTTCTCAGGCAAAGCCAGGGTCTTTTATGCCAACCTCTGTATGCAGACCGTGTAGCGAACGACAAGTTGGTTGGATGGCACCAACGAATTGGGCTACCCGCGGCTCCCGATTTCTTCCGGGCCTTCTTGCATGGTGTCCCTGCAATGTAGTGTTGGCTTGGAACTGTTGCGAACAAGAGGAATTCAACTGGTTAGTTACACCACAGCATGTCCTTCATCACAGCGGTGGCGAGCGCAAAGTGACCTCCGCCCAGTGCCCTCGTCAACGCGTGTTCGAGAATGGGCAAAAAGTTAAATTGTGTTCGAGAATGGGAATTAGCCCATGTGCCTTGCTCTCCAAGGTTCACCGGGCACAGCCTGGCCACCGCTGGTGGACCGCTGGTGGACCGCTGGTGGACCGCTGGTGGACCGCTGGTGGACCGCTGGTGGACCGCTGGTGGACCGCTGGTGGACCGCTGGTGGACCGCTGGTGGACCGCTGGTGGACCGCTGGTGGACCGCTGGTGGACCGCTGGTGGACCGCTGGTGGACCGCTGGTGGACCGCTGGTGGACCGCTGGTGGACCGCTGGTGGACCGCTGGTGGACCGCTGGTGGACCGCTGGTGGACCGCTGGTGGACCGCTGGTGGACCGCTGGTGGACCGCTGGTGGACCGCTGGTGGACCGCTGGTGGACCGCTGGTGGACCGCTGGTGGACCGCTGGTGGACCGCTGGTGGACCGCTGGTGGACCGCTGGTGGACCGCTGGTGGACCGCTGGTGGACCGCTGGTGGACCGCTGGTGGACCGCTGGTGGACCGCTGGTGGACCGCTGGTGGACCGCTGGTGGACCGCTGGTGGACCGCTGGTGGACCGCTGGTGGACCGCTGGTGGACCGCTGGTGGACCGCTGGTGGACCGCTGGTGGACCGCTGGTGGACCGCTGGTGGACCGCTGGTGGACCGCTGGTGGACCGCTGGTGGACCGCTGGTGGACCGCTGGTGGACCGCTGGTGGACCGCTGGTGGACCGCTGGTGGACCGCTGGTGGACCGCTGGTGGACCGCTGGTGGACCGCTGGTGGACCGCTGGTGGACCGCTGGTGGACCGCTGGTGGACCGCTGGTGGACCGCTGGTGGACCGCTGGTGGACCGCTGGTGGACCGCTGGTGGACCGCTGGTGGACCGCTGGTGGACCGCTGGTGGACCGCTGGTGGACCGCTGGCGAACCGCTGGCGAACCGCTGGTGGACCGCTGGTGGACCGCTGGACCGCTGGTGGACCGCTGGTGGACCGCTGGTGGACCGCTGGTGGACCGCTGGTGAACCGCTGGTGGACCGCTGGTGGACCGCTGGTGGACCGCTGGTGAACCGCTGGTGGACCGCTGGTGGACCGCTCGTAGCGTGCAAGACCGCTTGAACAGTGATTCCCGTTCACCCCATGAGAGGCAGTGCTCTGCCCAAACCTCAAACTAAGATTTCCCCCCTAAGATTTAAGAATAAGCCTTGAAGAATAAGCCTTGATGTTAGCATCAAACATACATGCGAGGCAAGTAGTGCCTAAACACGAAACTACGATTCCCTAGTTAGCCTCAATTAATCAAACACCCGCTTTAGAGAACCTTCACAGCACAACACCACACACCACCCTTCCCCCACTCCGTGAGAATTCGAAAAGATTGTGCCAACCTGGGCTGCCGTGCAAGAATTAGGGGCACACGGCACTCGTCAGCCTGTTGGGGGGGCCCGTCTCTTTGTTCTTCGCCTTGCCGTTTGCAGACGGAGGGGTCAATCAACGTTTCGAGGAGAGTTCGAAGAATCGGCTGCCACCTCTGTGTTGCGCGTGCCTCTTTTTTTGCCGTGTTCTCTGACTAAGCGGAAAGGGTGCGAGGGGGGGAGAGGAAGCCTTCTCCTCTCTCCACGGACGCCGCCAACGAAGCCACCCTAACCCGGGTCGAACGGCAACCGGTTACGCCCGCCCTTCGATACCCCACCTGGCCTCAACGGTCCTCCGGAGGCTCAAGTATACCGGCTTCCCGACAGGCTATAACGGGTCGACGTTGATTCGCGCGTCGCGTGGTTTCGCTGGAGACGGGCTCCAGCGAAGCTTGGGTCGCCTTAGTTTGGGCCACCGTGGGCCAGTCCACTGCATCTCCTGTAACTGCATCTGAATCGCCTGCTTCTGTCTTTCACAGTCGGTCCGCAGTCTATCAGCAGGGGGCGGACCAGGTCGCACCGGTCTTGTCGTTGGCGTAGAGGCTTCCCGATAGCCTCAGGGGAACGGGGAGGCGGCTTCGGTCGTGCACCTGCTGCTTTCCGCTTCCAGAGCCGCGGGGGGTGTCGACTCTTTTTCGTCTTTTTTCTTGTTGTTTTTTTATTGGCGAGGGTCGGTAAAAAAAATGGATGTCGACGGCGTCGTCCCTGTGCTGACGCTCGCGCTGTTTCATGGGGCTGCTCTCTTCAACTTGATGCGGGAGCTGCAACTGCGACGAGACCCGCGGTCACCTCGGTATGCTTTGCGCCACGCAGAAAACAAGGACGAAATATATCTTCCCGCAATATAGTTGCCAAAGGTCACTCGGAGACTTTAAAACCCCCAGACTCACACCGCTGTCCTGTCTGTGCAGGCACTTAGGTTCCGCGCTGATGATAGTTCGCCTTATGTGTCCGTGACTTGAAGGACCGAAACACGGACCACACGTGCGGCGTTGAGCACATATCCGTTCCAAGCACGTTTTTGCAATCCTCCCCCCTTACACCCCCTGCGACTATTGTCCCTTTTTCCTTTTCTATCTTGCACTTTCTTCGAAGAAGACTTGATGCTACTAATGAAGATGCTACAAACGTGCATGAGAGGCAGTGTCCTGCCAAAGCAATCAATAAACTAAAAGAGGAGACCCTAAACACCGAACCTCTAAACCACAACAAACGCTAAAAAATTCCCCCCCATCATCAAGTCTTCTTCAAGAATTTCTCCTTCTGTTGTACACTTTCTTCGAAGAAGACTTGATGCTAACCTATCATCAAGTCTTCTTCAAAAGTTTCTCCTTCTGTTTTACACTTTCTTCGAAGAAGACTTGATGCCTATCCTATCATCAAGTCTTCTTCTAAGATTTCCCCCCCAGTCCGGAACACCCACGCAGGAACGGCTACTTGAACAGCTGCTCCGAAAGCGCACGCGCAGACGACGGCGGAGAGGAGGAAGACGCGTTGGCAGGCGTGCGGGGCAGGTTCCGGCGGCAGAGCGCCGCGATGGGGGTGAAGCGGCGTGCGAGCCTGCCGCACAAGCTGGCTTGGACGCCGAAGCGGCTCAGAAGCTGCACGGGCGCCGTGCACACCGCCGCGACGCAGACGGAAGGAGGCAGGATCACGCCCCGCCTACTCAGAAGCCATGCGTCCGATCGGCCCGACTCCGACTCCTCCGCCGACACCGGAAGCGTCCGAGATGCGATCACCCGCTTGGCCGCGCAGCAGCTCCAGCGGCCCCAAGCGTTCGCGTTCACCTTCGAAGACGACCTGTTGTCGCGCCGCAATTCCTTCCGCTTCGACGCTGCCGCCACGCGGCCCGACGCATTCCTCCGAATCTGCCGCGGCCAGCCGCGGCCCGAGGGTGGCCTGTCTTCCCGCGTACCGATCGAGGGTGAAAGCCACGCGGAACCCGGCTGCGGCGAGCCGCAGACAACCGAGGACCGGTGGTCTTCTCGACCCACGTTGGTTGCGGATGGCAGCCAGTCGGAAGCCGACTGCTTCCAAATCTGCCGCAATGAGCCTCAAACAACCGAGGACAGGTGGTCTTCCCGACCCACATTGATTGCGGGTGGCAGCCAATCGGAAGCCGACTGCTTCCAAATCTGCCGCAACGAGCCTCAAACAACCGAGGACAGGTGGTCTTCCCGACCCACATTGATTGCGGGTGGCAGCCAGGCTGAACCCGACTGCCTTCACATCTACCGCGAGCCGCAGACCGAAGACGGGCGGTCGTCGCGCACGTCGTTCCTCCGCTTCGACCTCATGTCCGAACCGTCTGCCCCCGGAGACAGACCCGGCACCACCCGCCTCCACTTCGGCCAGGACTCGCACACCACCTCCCCTTCGACCCCGGCTGCGTTCAGCGTCGGGGGAGACGGCTCGGCGGGATCCCTGCCGTCTCTCTCAACACCCACGACGCCGCTGGACCGATCGTCCGCGTGCGGCGCAGACGACGGCCCGGCACCGGCGTTTCCGTCGGCGACCGCGGGGCGCCGACGGGTAAAAAGACCGGTCCCCGTGCGGGGCGCGATGGAGCTGTCGGGGCCGTTTCCCCAGCCGAGAACCCCGGCGCGCCTGGCGCGGCCGCGGGCGCGCGTGGCCGGCGTTCGCGCCGCGCCGCCGCAGCCGGCGTGGCGCGGCTGGGCGGCTTCGGCGGCGTCGGCGGCCGACGGGCACCCTGCGGCAAGTGGCAGCTGGGCTGGGATGTGCACGTCGCCGGGAGACGGTAGCGACAGCCACCCTGTGGTCAGCGGCAACTGGGCTGGGATGGGCACGTCGCCGGCTGCGGTGGCGGCGGGAAACAGCAGCGACCGCTACCCTGCGGCCAGCGGCGACTGGGCTGGGATGTGCACGTCGCCGGGAGACAGCAGCGACAGCGGTAACCGGGCTGGGATGCCAGCTGCAGCGGCGGCGGGAAACAGCAGCGACCGCTACCCTGCGGCCAGCGGCAACTGGGCTGGGATGTGCACGTCGCCGGGAGACAGCAGCGACAGCGGTAACCGGGCTGGGATGCCAGCTGCAGCGGCGGCGGGAAACAGCAGCGACCGCTACCCTGCGGCCAGCGGCAACTGGGCTGGGATGTGCACGTCGCCGGGAGACAGCAGCGACAGCGGTAACCGGGCTGGGATGCCAGCTGCAGCGGCGGCGGGAAACAGTGGCAACCGCCACCCTGCGGCCAGCGGCAGCTGCGTGCAGGTCGCCGGGGGCGACCGAACCCCGATGGTGGTCCTGACGCAGACTCCGCAGCAGCCCGGCCGGGACCCTGCGCACCGCCCTGCCGCGGCGGCCGCAGCCACCCCCCCGCGCACCCCCCTCCCCCTCTCGCTCGGCCGCCTCGCCGACTCGTGCTTTTGCAAACCAGGTATGCTCTTCGTTCTCTCGCACAGGCCAACCCGGTGGAAATGCCCCCCCCCCCAGCACCCAACGAACACGCGCGCGCGGCCCGCGCTCTCGGCTTTCCGCGGAAGAGTCGGAGGGTTTCTCCCCCTGCAAAAAGCCTTAAAAGAAAGTACGCGCGCGTCCGCAAGCAAAGTCAATCGAAGCGTGGAAAGAAGTAAGAGCATGACCCAGTGGAAAAGAAGATGGGAAGGAACCAGCGAAACAGAAATCGGGGGTTGGGGATGTGGGTGGAAGAAAAAAGGAGAAAACCAAACCAAAACAACCCAAAACAAACTAAAACAAACTCATAGTAGCAGAAAAGACTCAAAGAGGAGCGGGAGAACGCCCTTATAGGCTCTATGTTACCACTGGTTGTAATAAGCCAAATCATGTTAATCTTTTGATTTTGCGTGATTTGCGAAAGATTCTGTAAATGCATTGTTTCAACAATGTGCTGTGGAGCATTTTTCGCTTTCGCCAGGCCAAGTGCTTTGTTGCGTCTCCTGTCTGAACCCCCGGATGTTCAGCGATTCTCTGTGTTGCGTCCCTTCATCTTGCTGTTGCCAGTCGTGCTCATCACACGACAACGTGGCAATTGCCAAGGGTTTCAGCACCCCCCCTCTTCGCTGCTCGGTGCAGCGTATCGTTTCAGGACAGACCGGTGCAGCAGCCGTCCAGCGATTTTCTGAGTTGCACGTCGCTTCGTTTCATGGCAGGCCGTGTCCGGCGTTTCTCTGAGTTGCACGTCTCTTCGTTTCATGGCAGGCTGCAACGGCTGTCCGGCGATTCTCTGAGTTGCGTCTCTCCATCTTCGTCGGCGGTGGCAGTCATACAACCTAATCGCCAAGGGTATTTGCACCGCCTCTTCGCTGCTGCGTAGCGTTTCATGGCAGGCTGGAACAGCACGCGTCCCGCGATTCTCTGAGCTGCATCTCTTTGTGTCGCCAGTTGTGCCCATCACACGACAACCTGGGTTACTGCTTGAGGCAGCGTTTCACGGCAGGGTGGAACAACATGTAGCAACTGCCCCGAGGTGCATCTTCGTCATAGACAATGGCTGTCCAGCGTTTCTGTATTGCGTGTCTTCATCATCGTCGTCAGTCGTACCCGTCACCCGACAACCTGGCAATTGCCAGGGGTTACTTCACGAGGCGTCACAGCAGGCTGGAACAACACCTGTCAATCTGTTCTGCTGTAGCGTTTCTCTGTATTATGTCTCCAGTCGTGACCATCAACCGACAACCAGACAATTGTCAGGAGTTACTGCTCGAGGCAGCGTTTCGCAGGCTGGGACAACTTGTCATCTGTTCTCTGAGCTGCACACGGGTTTGCGGGTTTGCGGGTTTGCGGGCTTGCGGTCTTCGTCATAGACAATGGCTGTTCAGCGTTTCTCTGTATTGCGTGTCTTCATCGTCGTCAGTCGTACCCGTCACCCGACAACCTGACAATTGCCAGGGGTTACTGCTCGAGGCAGCGTTTCGCAGGCTGGAACAACACCTGTCATCTGTTCTCTGAGCTGCATCTCTTCGTCATAGACAATGGCTGTTCAGCGTTTCTCTCTTAATTGCGTGTCTTCATTCTCGTCGCCAGTCGTGCCTATCACACGAAACCAAGCAATTGCCAGGAGTTACTGCTCGAGGCAGTGTCACAACAGCCTGGAACAGCACCTGTCATCTGTTCTCTGAGCTGCATTTCATCGTCATAGGCAATGGCTGTTCAGTGTTTGTATTGCATGTCTTCATCTTCGTCGTCAGTCGTGCCCATCACACGACAACCTGGCAATTGCCAGGGGTTACTGCTCGAGCAGCGTTTCACGGCAGGCTGGAACAACGTGTCCACCTCCCTGAGCTGCATCTCTTCGTCATATTCATGGTCCAGCATTTCTCTGAGTAGCGTGTCTTCATCTTCGTCGCCAGTCGTGCCCATACACTACCTGGCAATTGCCAGTACTGCGAGGCAGCGTCACGGCAGGCCGGAACAACATTTGTCCATCTATTCTCGGAGCTACATCTCTTCGTCATAAGGCTGATCGATGCAGCACTTCATGGCTAGCACATCAGCTGTGCCGCAGCACGCTTGTCGTGTGCACGCTAATGCACGCGTCCTCAATGCCTACCAGAATCTTTTGCACACCACGTCAGGGAAGGGAAGAGAAAAAAAAAAAAAAAAAACGTCGACATTCAACAACAGTCTAATATATGCGAAGCCTGAAGTACGTGATGCGGGGAGGGGGGGTGGCTAACGTCGTTGCGGAGACTGTGGGAAAACCAAATTTTTCATGAAAAGAACATCCCACTGCTTCCTCTTTTCTCCAGCCCCGACCTTTTTCCTATTTATCGCAGCGCAAGTTCAAGGGTGCTTCTTTCTCGGCCGGGCGCGATTGTAGCAACATGAGGGTGGGTACGCTTCGTGCCCTCGCAAGTTGGTCGACCAACTTGTGTGGTAGAAACGGCGGGTTGGTCAACGAATTGGAGCAAAGCTGGTGTAATCGGGTAATCGAACCCAAGTGAGAAGTGAATGTCTCGCCCGCCTTGAGCGAAGTTCATGCTAGGTTCGTCAACGGTCTTGCAGCACCCACCTGATATTCAGACACCTGTTTGGCTGAGGCCGCGAACATTTGAAGCCAGTTGTTTTCTAGAGTTAAAGTTCGCTTGAAATTCCAGGGTTTTAGGGTCTCCGTGTGACCGTTCATGAAAGGGTTCTCTTAGAGCAAGAAAGGGCTATATGGATACGGGTTGTCTATTTAGTGCACGCTTTCGTTATGGGTTATGGCTAGTTTCTGTTCTTCCCGACAGGAGACAAACTGTTGCTGAGAATAGTTGACTAACCTTTGGGGTTGTCTCAAGGACGTCTTTTGTTTCACTCGGCCGGTGAGGTTCAATGCCCAATTCTGGCGATCTCATTCGAACTCGGTGACGATCCCCTGCTTGGTCACCTGCTGAAGAGTTCAAAACGGAGTCTTGGGTTTCCAATTCTTTGCTACTTCCTCAGCCAACCCGTTCCTGACGGCCTGTGCTCGAGTGAAAGTCATTTTTGCCTTGCGAGGTGGCCTAGACCACCTCGCAAGGCAACAATGACTTTGGTCACCCACTTGCGTACTCGTGACAGTCCTGCAAGATGTAGTCTCGTTACTGCCGTTCGGCAGTTCGTCTCAGCCAACCAACGTCCTCGCGTCGCGAGCGGTCCACCTCCGGGGCCCGCAGCATCCCTTCGACGAAGCGACTTCTGCCCGCCGAAGCGAGACGATCCGACACTCCTCGACGACGAGTTTTTTCCGGGTTCGTGGGTGGATGTTGTGCTTCGGCGATGCTCGAAGCATCAAACACCTGTTCAACCACCAAGCTACAATCGCATGCTCGTTCCTCATTCCTCTTTTTTTCCCGGGAGGGGGAAGGGGAGAACCTCACGGAAAAGGGCTTCGCACTATAGTACTGAGAGTATCAAAACTAAGTTCAATAGATAGTTCACTTACACACTCCGCACACAAGCACTTACACTCTTTTTTCTGGCTGCCGCAACAACGTGAGAAGTGCTGCTGGCTCGCGAACGGGTTCGAGCCTGAAGTTCGAGGCGTGACATTGACGTGTTTGTCGTTTCTGCTCGTGTGGCGCCGAGTTGTGCCGCCATCGTTGTCGTCGTTCGCTGGTTCTTTTCGACGATCGCAAGACGCAAAGCCGGGAATACACGACCTACCACCCCCACGCGCGATCGGAAGTCGCCTGACGGTGCAACGGCTAATGTTGGTACGGGAATGTCGTGCCAGTGCCGGACGGAGCGCCCCCTGGCCGTGAGCCCACAGGAATCGTTGAAGTGACGAATTCGTCGCATTTCGGGAGGCCTTTGGTCTTCTGGGGTGCATTGATGGTAAGCGTGAGGGGAAGGGTTAAGTACAACCGCCCCAAGCCTGCAATGCAATTGAACACACGAAAAAATGCGGGCTCCGGGGGGGCGAATTCACCGCCACCGCTTCGTTCAGCACGACATACCCTTTCCTACCCACATTGACAGATTGCGGCAGTCGGTCGGAAACTGCTACCGACGACTCTTTTGTTCTGATCCATGCCGACGACCTAAGGTCTGGTTGTGCGTGTGGAAGCCCACTTGTATAATTCTCAGCCGTACTTGCACTCTGGCTCGGTACTCGATTGAAGATGAAAAACAGTCTGGAACAAAAACATGGGTTTGCAAGAAGACCTTTTGGAAGAACAGGGTCAGTGCTGGAGGAAAATAAAAACGCATACTTTCTAATGTAAAAAATGCGACGTACCGCACACGGGGAGAGGATGGATGCTTCAGAAAACGCAGTCGTCGGAAATGAGCGCGGCTCCTGCGCTGGGTGGGTTCGTGCTCGAACAACGTGAACATTCTTACCCAGTCTGACTGAACCAGTCAGAAGCAGTCTGGGTCCACCGTCTTTGGTCCGCGGATGGTCGGGTTCTAGTCCGACTTGCATGAAAGGATTCGAGTTCTTTCTGCTACGCAGACGCACTTCCGTGTTTGACAAGCCGAAGACGTGCCAACTCGAGCTCGACCTAATTGCCCGACGTTGGTTTCCGATTCAGGCCGAATCCATTATAAAGACCCCGTGTATGCCGCTGCAGTTCTTTACATCAGTATAGTACGTGGTCAATGCCCCAAACATGTGTGAATGGCAGTGTTAGTTCCCTATCTCTTGAAACTGCATCGAAGTGCCTGCCCTGGTTTATCACAGTGAATCCCTAGTCCCTAGAGCTGCATCGAATTGCCCGGTGCTGTATTCTTCGGTCTATCACGCTCTGTCAAGAGGGGATGGACCGGCTCAGTGTTAGACCTAAACGTTTAACTCAAGTCCCCCAGCTGGGATATAATATTCCTTTTTTCTAATCAGGGCGAGGGGTAGTTCCAGGGGACCACGAATACAACTGATGAAAAGCGAACTTCACTCTATAAACCATTCGAAACAGATATACCATCCATAGTTTTGCCCAACCCCCATTTTTTTGTTCAAGTTTTGAAGTCTTCTTGCAGACCTTAAAAAAAAAAAACCAAAACCAGATTAAAAAAAACATGAAGACCCCCCCGAAGGAGTAAAACAGAAGCAAATAGGGGAAACCAGTCTTCACCTTTGTAAGAAAAAAAGCATCGAAACCAATCCAAGATAAAAAAGGTCGCCAGCGCCGCTCCCTCCCTTCCTTGTTGAGAGGAACGCGATCAAAACCTCTTTTAAACGAGGTCCAAAAAGATTGTCCACATCTTCTTACTTTCCCTTGGGGGTTGGGGTTTCCCGTGTTTTCCGGTAGTGTTTTCTGATTGTACAACAGCCACCTCCCAACAAGCAGCCTCCCCCCTTTTTGCCCCGCTTTTTTTTGTGTAGGCACCTGCTTTGTAGGAAATGCTTGAGGAGACTGCCAGTTGCGATAGATCAAAGGAGGTAAATGTGCTGCAGCCCACACGAAACACAGGTAAATCTGGGTTTAGTGGCGGGCGTAAGCGTTCAACAAAAAAGACCCACTTTGTAGTTGTATGTTGTTTTCTCCCTTTGCCTCCTTCGAAATGAGCACAAGGCAGTCCTTCGAGTATTTCCTGCGCTATTTCATTCACTGCGGCTGCCACGCAGTACGGACAGATGGGCGAATGGCTACCTTCTCGAAGTTGGGCATGCTTGTATATAGGGCATGCTTATAACACATGGGTTGCTGACCTCTGTCTCCTCTTCCTCACTCCCTTCCGCGGGGGAGTCCAGCCCTGTGCCCAAGTCACCTTAAAAAGCGGATGCAACATCCGCTTTTTAACGGTTTAGCTGCCCAGCTTCTTCGGTAGGACTTCATCGTTCAGGACTTCCTTTACACGTAGGGAGTAGGAAAGGGATCATACCCAGTATAGGAAAGGAGGTCCTCTCCTCCTTGAGCCCAGCCTTTTTCACAACACAACAAAGCTACGCATTTCTTTTTTTACCTCAAAGTAGTCCATTTGCACTACTTTGCAGTGGATCGAACATTTCCGGAAAAACGATGCTTGCACATAAGAATGTTAAACGAAGCCAACGAAAAAGTTCCATTTGCCAGGAAAATCTATACACGCGAAGGAGACCATGTTGTCTTACGATTTTTCATCACCATCAGTACAGAGCCCCAACTCCGGTAATGTGTCTCTCTCGAAAACTAGGGAAGCACAGGAGGATGGAAGGATCGCTAGGCCCGCAACAGTTGTATATCGAGTTCCAAAAGGGTGCCGATACACGCCGTGGATAGCTCTTTCCATCCCAAAAAAAATTTCCGAATTTTGCTCAAAATTTGGCCTAAACATGGCGGATCGCACGAAGCAAAATCTGTGACACGTTTTCGTGGAATGAGTGATATGAACGACTATTTGATTCCTTATTTGTAAACACGGACACTAAGCAAAGCCTTCTCCTCTCAACGGCTCCTTATACAACAACTTTCTTTTGAAGCTGCTCCTGTCCACCGCTGACTTGAAAACAGCGGCGAACAAACACTCAATCGTCAGTACTGACAAACGCGCGTAGCAAATGCGATGCACAAATGCTGTGGTCAGCGACGTTGGCCTCGCCATACACCACAGCTGTTCTTTATGAGCCGCATTTTTTGCAACTCGCTTTCCGGTACCAAATAGATTCTCCGGTCTACTTCTTCTCGTGTTAGCTTTTTCTTTCCGGGTTTGAAAGAGCGCAGGGAAAGGATGCCGGAACTCCATGTGTAAAGAAGCGAACGAAACCTCGAAATCCGTGTCAAGCGAGGCGCCGCAGTGATGTCGCTGTTGTCGCGATTGGCCAACCCGGTCCATCGAAAAGGGTAGGGCTATCGGAGCCGAACCCCTTCTACACACGCCGTCAGCACTCCGCAGGCATCTTCTGTGCTCGTGGATCCAGTCCCTTCGTCCGCGCGCTGCGAATAAGAGAACCCGCTGCCGAAAGGGCACTCGGGGGCTCGAAGAACCTCACGCGGACGGAGGGGGGGGGTCCTGGGTGCAGAAAGACCTCCTCCTCCTCCTCCGGGGTACTGTAAACCACGGGGTTTTGTGGGGCGCATCGAAAAGTATCGCGACACATCTATGCGCCTGTCCAATTCCCTACTGATAGACTGCTGATAGACTGTGTTTGCCTGTGTTAGTTGAGGTTAGAATGCAGAATATCTGTAGCGATGCCCTGCATTACCACTGAGCAACTACTAAGCTTGAGGTTAGAATGCAGAATATCTGTAGCGATGGCCTGCATTACCACTGGGTAACTACTAAGCTTGGCTGTGACAGTTGAGGTTAGTTGAGGTTAGAATGCAGAATATCTGTAGCGATGACCTGCAAGACTCCCCGCCCGCAAAGTAACTGGGAGACCGGGTGGTCCTTGGTGCCCACCCAGACACAGACAACTTTGTGCCCGCAAGCATTTGCAAAGACGTTAGGCAGCGTGTCTTCTGGTTTGTCAGACGCCTTGCCCGGTGAAAGACCAACAAGACAGTCGATCAGCTGCTAAGCCCCCACTTGGAGCCGTGATCATCCAAGCTTGCGACACTTCTGCATTACTTTGTCTATCCTGGTACTGCACCGCAGTTGCTGCTGAGATAACAGCTGGACTGTGTATCATCCTACTAGGGTGTCTATCCCCGACCACGCCAGTTTGGAAGCTACTGCTCGACGAAGCTGCCAGACCGAAGGGATCCCAAGTGCTGTAGCTACCGAACACGTGTTGAACGGACGTGCGAAGTAGATCATGCGGGCAAGACACAGAAACACAGCAAGGAAAATAGTCCCGAGTGAAAAAAGCAACACACGGCGGTGTAAGCGGAGAACAAATCGGATCGTGGTTGTATTGTATTTTCCCCTCTACCCCTACAGTCCTTCCATTCGGAGAAGCAGCTATGCCGACAATTATTTGCGTGAATCGCCGACGCTTCTTGCCATCCCTGTGGCCCTTTCTCACTGTGTTTCCTTATGTTGTCCTGCCTCCGGTCCATGAGCCCAAACCGCCGACATGGCACCCTCGGACCTGGAAAAGCTTTTCGAAGATTCTGGACCCAAACAAGCCGTAGCGGACGGGGTTTCATTTTCTTTCCAATCCTCCCTCTAACAGTCCGGCTCGCTCCCCCCGACCTGCCGAAAACGTTTTTTTTTTTTTCTCATATCTGTTGTACTGGGTTGAACATGTCCGCGGGAGTCTTGCACTGTGACCTCAGACTCTGACCTAAGTTTACAAAGAACCCCCGTCCCGCCTCACATGTCACGTTATGCCGATTGATCCCTATCTCTTGAAACTGCATCGAATTGCCTGCCGCTGTTCATCAGAGTGAATCACGGTCCCCCACGGTCTATCAGGTCCATCACTATCCCTGTATTCTTCGGTCTATCACGGTCTATCAGGTCCATCACTATCCCTGTATTCTTCGGTCTAGCACGGTCTATCAGGACGGCTCAATATGTCATTCCGAGAAGGCGCCAGCACGAGCCAGACTTGCTGTACTCGGCAGCCACACGCAGTAGGTCAGCGATTGGCGGCTGAGCGTTTTGCAGTCTTTGTCTGCAGTCAGCGGGGGTTCTCATAAAATGGAGTATTCTAGTGTGCTAACTGTCGGTAGTGTGGGGTCACCGTGGCTGACAACGGACAACGGGAATTAGGACCGATTCCGGAGAAGGAGCCTGGGAGACGCGCTACCATCCCCCCTCGAGAAGAAGAAGACTTGACGCTAGCGTCGAACATGCAGGAAAGGCAGTGTCCTGACGAAGCATGAGCTAAGATTTCCCCTCCAGAGGAAAGGTGTATTTTTTCTTGTATACGCACCTGCTTTGTAGGAAAAACTTGAGGCTGCCAGCTGCAAAAGAATCAAAGGAGGTAAATGTGCTGTAGCCCACACGAAACACAGGAAAATCTGGGTTCAGCGGCGTTCAGTAGCGAAGAGTAAAATCTATATGCCTTATTATGCTCACCATTCGATCAGTTGATGCCTGGACCAACTTGACTGCGAGCTTCTTAACAGCAGCAGCATTACTGTACGCTATTGGTGCTGAAATAGATGTGGTAGCCGTTTCTCAGGCTCTCCGGAAACTAACCCTAATTGCCCGTTGTTTAGTTTACTCGAGCAATACATCCGGAAGTGTTTGTGTATTGCTGCCCCGCTTCCGTGTTTAAGCTGAGCCGGTCCGTCCCTATCTGTTGAAACTGCATCGAAGTGCCTGCCGCTGTTTATCACAGTGAATCACAGTCCACCTATCAGGTCCATCCCTAGTCCCTAGAGCTGCATCGAATTGCCCGGTGCTGTATTCTTCGGTCTATCACGGTCTATCAAGAGGGGATGGACCGGCTCACGTTTAAGATCGGTGCGAGGGAGTGTGCAAACCTGCATTACTGCCAGTCGAAGGTTCTACGAGGATGCACACCGCTGACTTCAAACACAGTTGGATACGTTATTTCTTAGTTCTTCCGACGCTTGGAACTTGCCAAGTCCTCTCATGAAACAATAGACAATCAATGCACACCCTCACGTTTCCCCAGCCTCCCTTGCCTCAAAACCTTTTTGACCTCGTGTCCGAAGTAGCAAGTGTCTCAACTGTTTTCTTGCGTTCTTCTTCTAAAGAGTCCGAAGATCTTTCGTTGTTTGTTTCCGCGTTCAATCTATTTTCGGAAAGTATGCGAAGAGAAGAAGGGGGGGGGAACATGGATTGTTTTCCGGAAAAACAGGTCGTTCGGCGCAAGCTGCGCGGGGGCACAACTGGCGATGTACGTCTCCTGGAGTGGAGTATCCACAGAGGGTGGCCTGTATTTCTACGACGAGTCACGTTGGTTAATTCCTTGCCAGCGTCGCTCAGTTTGGAAATGCTGAGCTGATCGGCAAGTATCCCTCTGCTGGGGCTAAATCTCGTCTAGTCCACCTTGCACGGTGTCACGGGATGTTTGGCAGCCGCTGCTAAACGTGTGCATGCTAATCCATGTGGTTCATGTACTTAAAAGAACTCAATGCTAAACAAACATAACGTGGGCGGCGCCGAAGCTTTACCAGCTTCGGCTGACACCATTTGCGCACCTAACCATGGCTGATGCAGGCCAATACAAAAGCTCGTGTCGAAGTCTTTCCCCGGCTTCCAAATTCGCATCCTGATTCCGTATCTCCAACCGAGTCTTTTCGAGTGTCATGGACGGGCAGGCGTAACGCCCTGAGGAGTCTCCACCTCTTCGGCCAAGGAAAATCTCATGCTGGCATGCCGATTTTTCGAAGAAGAAAAAAAAAAAATAGCACTTCACCCTTAAGCGGACAAAGACAGAAACCAGACCGCAAGGCGCTCTGTCGCACGCGGCTTTCACCCACTTACTCAAACCACGCACTGCGGTTTGGGTCTCCTGTGTTTTCTTTTTTGGGGTGAACGTTTTTGTGTCTGACAAAAGCAATTTTCCAAGAACAAAAACCAATCGATGGCAGCGTACTATCCTCACCCCCCGTTAGATGAACAAAACAGGGCTGAAGGAAGTGCGCACAAACAACCAAAGCTACCCACTTCTTTTTTACCAAACATGAAATGTTGCAGGCAATGAGAAGCTCGTCGCCGCAAACCGTGGCGTTTTCACTTGCGTCCTGAATCCAGCTTTACGTAAAAAAACTGATCAGGCACTGCGTTCAACGAAAACAACTCTCTCGTCCCATCATCATCATCATCATTAATTTTGCATCAGCCGTGGTTGTGCGAGTGACGAGCTCTTATTTTCCTTTGCAAGACCACCCGGAGTCTCGAGCCTTCCTCCTGACAAAAAGAAGAACATTTCCGGAGTCAGGGTCTGCACTGAAAACGAGATACCGGACGATCGGTATCAACTGTTCGATGCTGGTGAAAACGATACGAGTTTGAATAGAGCATCTATTGGCATCGGAAAGTAGGTGCGAGATCAGGCAAACCTTGTGCGCTAGCTTCGTTTAACCATGCCACATTCTCGCTTTCATTTCACCAATCCTGTGACAATTATCATCTTCACCGTTTCTGCCAACGCGACCTTCTCCGGTACGGGACCTGAGAACTGCTAAATCTCAAGCGAACGTTGACTCTAAAACGCTTTCTTTTTTGGACGAAATATGACATCGATGACGTCGGAACCTGTTTAAATTGAAACCCCACGTCCTAGCAGACCACCCCCCTGCACGTACCCGAATGGAAATCCGGCGTGTAGTACGGTTAACGCATGATGATCAGTGGCAGGCGACATGCAGCAGGCAAGCACTTTTCACGGCGTAGTGTTACTTACGGTCAACGCACTCCGGCGTCCGCTGTCAGCCCCCGCGTGTGTGGTCGATCCCTCAAGTTCTCACAATTTTTCTTGGTCAACGAGAAACGGGCTGGAGACAAATTTAACCCTGTGTCTGTGTCACGGCTTGGCACAAGCGAGAGAAGCAGCTGTACCGTGTGCATTGCGTGTTGGTGTGTATGGCGCGAGCCGATCCCCCCCCATGCTTTTCAGGAAGGCTCCCATCCTATACACCTTGGTTAGTCAACTACCCAGCCAGGACTCTTCACTTTTTCAGTTATGGTTTATTAACCAAGGCCGTCTTTCGGGAAGGCTTTACAAGGTTAATTAACCACGATTTTGGGGTCGCGGGAACACTGCTCCAAACGAGTATCCGCCAGCCGCAGCCCATTTGTCGTCCGAACGAAAAAAATATTGACGGATCCGAAGACCCCAATCCCGTGAGGGAGCTGCCGCCCCCCCTTTCTTCAGCACTGGATACGCAAAAGCGGCAGCAAAAATAATAGCGTGCATTCAGTGTGTTGCGGCCTCCCCGCCTGTTCCACACCCCCCCCCCCCCCCCCGCGCTCTTCGTACTCAAGACATATTGTCACCCCCTTTCTCGTGTCACTGACACGAAGAAGAACCCTGTTGAGTTTGACTCACGGACCCTCTTCTGGACACTTGCCCGGTGCCACCCAGCTGAACCGTACCGTCGAACTAATGAGACGATGCCACAAGGGGAGGGGGGGGGGTTTGTCGTATAAGATCGAAGATCTTAGAAGATTAATACTATTCCGACGAGAACTAACACTTGTACAAAGGTTATTACCCCGTCGCTCCCACCGTAATTTCACCCCTCGCTTGCCCACCCACCCTTGCCCATTTATTTCTTCAAGTCCAGTGTCCTGAGGCGTCACGAGAAGTTCGTGGCATACACACGAGAATCTCTGCATGACCTTTCTACGTTTGTTACGCACCATCAATCTGGCATCACGCAGCAGCAAGGACGAGAGCAGCGAGACGGGCGAGGAGGAGAGTATTATTTGTATAAGCACCTGCTTTGTAGGAAATGCTTGAGGAGACTGCCAGTTGAGATAGATCAAAGGAGGTATATGTGCTGTAGCCCACACGAAACACAGGTAAATCTGGGTTTAGTGGCGGGCGTAAGCGTTCAACAAAAAAGACCCACTTTGTAGTTGTATTGTTTTCTCCCCCTCTAGCCTCCTTCGAAATGAGTACAAGGCAGTCCCTCGAGTATTTTTACATAAGCGCCAGCTTGAAAGGAAGTGCTCGACGATGCCGCCCGACAAAGAACAAAAGGGATCCCAAGTTCTGCAACTACCGAACCACGTGTTGAACGGACGGGTCTACCCCTACACGACAAATCACGCAAACAAAACAGGTCAAAGTCCTGAGTGAGAAAACAACACACGGTGGTGTACGCGAAGAACAAATCAGATTTGTGTTTGTATTGTATTTGCCCTTCACCTCTATGTTTCCTCCCTTTCAGTCGGAGTCGAAGCAGCTACGTCGAGTATTTCTTGAGGGGCGAACTATTCTGGCAAAGTACGATGCTGTGCATGGGGGTATACGTAACCAGGGACCTCTAAACCCAGATAAACAGGGTTCTGCCCAGAAGAGGGCTTCCCTGATTGGATTAGGGCCCCCCATTCGGCCTCAGAATAACGATTCCCAAGGGTATTAGTCGCAACCCGCCCGCGTGCACAGCATCGTGCGTCGCCAGAATCTTTCTGCCCAAACCCCAACTCCCCTTCTGACATCCTCCCACCCAGGCTTTGCGCTGATAATGGTCCGCCTTCTGCGTCCGTGGTTGAAAGGATCGAAACACGGCGCAGGCGGTGTTGAACACATATCCATTCCAAGCACGTTCTTGCAATCCCCCTTTTGACATTCTTCCACATGAAGCTCGATTCCCGTGCTTGTCGCTGGTCACCTGCCCGATCGGTCCTGGAGGGGTCTGTACTCTACACAGGACCTGTTTCTGAGTTCATTCGTGTTTGACACCAATTCTCCTGGAGCTGCCTGCTACCAGCAGTCGATCACAGGCTACCATAGGCTATCATAGGCTATGAGCCAATTCACCTACCCCCTGATCGAGTGTAATCGAGCGTAATCGAGTGTAATCGAGTGTAATCGTTTGGATTAGAATGCAAAGAATCTGTGGCGATAATCTGCATCGCCGACGGCGCGGTTATCTCTTCGCACGTGATGTGTCATGCTTTCGCCTCTTTAGCTCGTCTTGATCGTCGCGCTCAGGCGCGCGTTTGGTGCTTCGCTTCTCCTTCGATTGCTCGTCGAGGTTCATCGGTTGCGCGTCGATTTCTGCTTTTTCCCAGCGCCTGGGCGATGGTCGTGGCGCATCGACGCGTCCTTTGCGTCTTTTCGGTACCGGCTCCGCCGCGGAGTCCGATTGCCGCTTCTTCGCTGGCGTTGGCGCCGTCTTCCCGACCTTCGCTGCTGATGTCGGCGTTGATGTTGCGGGTTCTCGCTCGTCTTCCTCTGCTTCCGGCAGAACGAGCACCACGTTCTCACGTTTCGCCTGTCTCGGCGCTGGCGCGGGACCCTCCGGCTCCGCCTTCCTCTTCTTCGCCGTTGTTTCTTCACCTCTCGCCACGGCCGCCCGGTGGTGCCCTTTCCTGCAGCAGTGCCCGGGTCTCCTACTCCTCAGGTCGGCGTGTTTCTTACAGCCGTCGCACGTCGGCATGCCATGATCGAGGCATCGGTGGTGATGGTTGCGACAGCACTCCGCTGTCGTCTTACACGTGGCGCACTGCGTCATCCGGTGCTCGGCACACATTTTTACGGCTAGGCCATCACCCTCCCTGTGATGGGCCTGGCAGCACCACGCCACCGACTTGCCCCGGCGCTTACACACGTCGCACTTCACCTTTTGGTGCCCGGGGCACACCCGCTCACCCCACTTCTCGTGTCGGGGAATCCCTTCCGGCACGAGCCACGGATCCCCTCCGACGACAGCCGACTTCTTCCCTTTCCTCTTCTCCGTAGTGTCATCGAAGGCCGCCCATCTCGCCGCACGCTCCGCCCTTTCTCTTCCGTACGTCGGGAAAAGGTCCATCCCCCACGCCTCGCCGGTGAACGCATGCCGGCTCGCCTTCAGCTGCGTCTCCAAGATTCCCATCGTCTCCTCGCCGCCGCGGAAAATTGGCCTCATCTCGTAGCCCGTGAGGCATGGGGGGGCCCCTACCGTTCTCAATGAACCTATCTTCTCCAGCTTTCTACCCGGCAGAAGCGGCCCCACCCCTTTCCGCTCAAGCGCTTCCCCGATCGTTTTCAGCATCCGCGCCAACATTCTCGCACGGATACACAGCGGCGTCCCACCTGTCGTCGCCACTAAACTGCCCGGTAGATCGAGCCCGGTGTACACTTCGAAGTCTACTGCGAGCTCTGCCGTCGAGACGTCACCCGCTACCGACCAGCACATCCCATCCAGCCAATACTGCAGCGCCCGGAACCACCTCTCTCCTGCTACCGCCGTGAAGGTCCCCGGTCCAGCGATCGCTTCGAAATTCAGCCGGCGCGGGGGGCAGTCGTCAGGGTGCAGTTGTCTCCAGGGGTGGCCGACTGCCCGGTCTCTTCCTTCTCTCTCCAGCCGTCGTCTCTCGTGCATGACTTCCGCCATGAATGTGTGCAGCACTTCGATGTTGATCCGACTTCCCTTCGGCAGAATCCCGTGTTCTTGCAGGCACGGAGGCCAAGTCGAGCGATCTGCGTCAACAATTTCGGCATACTGCTGTTGCATTCGGATTCGTTCATACGCCCGGCACTGCCACCAAATGTGGCCCAGAGTTTCTTCCGTCGCCTCGTCACAGCGTCTGCACAGCCCGTCACCTCCCCACAGCTTGGCAGCATGTGATTCCGTCATCACCGACCCTGCTACGACCTCGGCAACGTCCCGCGCGGCCGTCAGCGTTGTCGACGCCTTCAGCCCGTAGGCATTCGTCGCGGTGTAGTCGACACCCGCCCGTACCCCTCCGAAGTTTGTGCGCCTCTTCTCGAGCTCCCCTAGTCGCCAGCCGTGAATCGCCTTTCTCAGGGTGTGCCCTCGCTCCCCCTTACTCTGTCGCACCAGCCTCAGCACATTCCCTGCCTCGTCCTCGGCGTCGTCGAGATCTTCTGTCCATCGTATACCGAGCTTCTTTGCATGCTCGGCCGCAATACCGATCGGTCCCCATGCGCGGATTCTGCTGCCATACGCCCTTCGAACTGTTGCGACGCGGGCCCTCCATACCGGCCTCTTTCGGCACACTTCTGCGATCATGCCGAGCGACCGATATGGCAGCACTGTGTAGGGGTCGAGCATGTGGGCCTTGTTTAGAATGCCCAACACGGCCTCCTGTGCCCGATGCAGCCTCACCGGGTCCCAGACGCCTCTGAGCAATGCTGCGGTGAACTTCCCCAGCCCCCGCACCGTCGGAAGCGCGAACTCCGAGCCGTATGTCGCCGCCGGTAGAACCGCCATCGCCGCTAGCCCCGACCTCTGCGCCCTCGAGATCGGTAAGGCACCCAACCGTTCGGCCTCCTCTGCACGCTGGTCGTAGCGCAGGTCCGTTGTTCTGCGTGTCCGCTTCGTGCCGACCAGACATCCTACGATTGTAAGCTCTTCCTTCGTCACGATGTCGGTGCCACCTATCTTCAACTTCGCTTCGTACCCCTTCGGCGTCCCGAAAGCGAACGTCTTCGGTATCCCGATCGACATGCCGGTGTTCGCACAAAACCTGTCGACTTCCACCAAGGCGTCCTGCAAGCATGCTTCTCTGAGACGCGTCAGGAGGGTGAGGTCGTCCGCGAAGGACTCGCTCGTCACCCCCCCCACGTCGTCCACTCTGCGCACCACGATGGACAGCAGCGCGTTGATGAGGATCACGCTCAGGGGGCAGCCCTGCAGTATCCCGTTGGTGGTGTAAAAGATGTCTCCCAGCCCCATGTGCAACTTGTACCGCCTTCGTAGTCGCGCGTAAACATCGCGCAGCGGCCCGAGAATTCTCTCATGGAGGCCAAGATCCCCCACCAGCTTCAGCACGACGTCTCGTGGCACTTTGTCGAAGCACTTGGCAAAGTCTAGGGCCACGCCGTACAGCTCCTTTCCCGTCAAGAGAGCCTCTTCAATCTGCGAGGCGATTTCAAACACCACGTCCACGGTTCCGTGTTTGGGCCTGAACCCGTGCTGGCTATCTGCTATCCAGCCTTCTTGCCACTGGACGACGTCCCTGAGCCTCGTGCTCGCCCACAAGCGATAGACCGCGCTTGTGACGGTGATGGGCCGCAATGCCAGCGGGTCGAGGGTTTCGTCTTTCGGGATCAGCGTGACCGCGGCTTCCAACAACGCGTTCGGCCACGTTCCGGTCGCTTCTATCGCGTTGAACACCTTCGCCAGGGCGTTCAGCAACGGCAGTGGCAGCTTCTTTAACTCTGCTGTGCTCCATCCGTCCACGCCCGGGACTCCGGCACGCTGCTTCTTTCCAAGAACGCTCCTCAGATCATCGCCCGTCAAATCTCGGCACACCATCGGTCGACATCGGATGTATTCCGCATACTCCGCCTTGAAGGCTTCATAGCACGGTTCCGGTCTACTCGCGTACATCCGGTTGATGGGCGCCCATTCTTTCTGCAACGTCGCGTCGATCTCCTGTAGATTTGCCGTGTAGCGGCCATCCACTTTCAGCGCCACCAGACCGTCCGCCTTCTTCCTTCTGCACCACGGAAGCAGTTGCGCCCTGTTTGCACAGTGGAAGTTCTGCATCTTGCTCTCCAGCTGAGCTATTCTCCCCTTTCGCGCCTGTGCTGTCAGTGACCGGCTCCTCGCTTCCAGCTTCTGCCTCAAGGTCTGGGCGACGCTCAAGTCCGGCGGGCGTCGCGGCAAATCGCGCACCTTTGGTACTCGTCCGGCCATTGATTCCAGTCCCGATACTACGTTCTCCCACGTCTTCTCCAGCGATCTCGGCATGCACCCGGGTCCTTCCCCACTCAGTGTTTGCAGCCCTCGGATGTAGGCGTCGAGGCCGTTCAATATCTTCCGGAATCTGCTTGAGGCATACGTACCCGCGCCCGTCCCGGTGTCTGTCACGGACGCAAAATGTTCTCTCTTAGGCTTTCTTGTCTCACCCCGTCCTTGATAGGCGGCAACGGGCCCGTCGAGCAACCCCTGTTTCTCCGCCAGCTCGACCAGATATCCCTCGCACGCCTTAGTCGCCGACACCCAGAGCGCTTCCACGTCATCTGGTGCTGCATCTTCGAACCGGTGCTTCACTAACAACTCTTCCGCCCGCGCTGCTGCCCGTCCTTCGTGCGTCACGTCTACCTGGCTCATGGACCTTGGCATGCGGTACCTCTCACATGTGTCTGCAAACGCGGTGATGTCCAGCTCTACCGTCACCATCTTGTGGCTGGGCACCCGCTGCCCTTCCGCGTCTACGACGACGGTGGTTTCGCTCGCTACCAGTGAGTGTATCGCGACGTCGTTCAGCAAGACGTGATCGATGCGTGTGCCTCGCGTCCCCGTCTTCTCGTACGTCTTCGGGGCACCGCCATCGGTGCAGATCTCTGCGGCGTCGTACCATCCCGATCGCAGCATGCACGACATCGCCGCCGACGACGAGGGCTCCGCATTAAAATCGCCGGCCACAATGACCGGTACTCGTCCGAGACTTGCTGCTTCTCGGTGCACCTCCGCAATAATCTTCTCCCTCTCCGGCGCCGCCTTGTCCCCCGAGTTCGCATACAGTGTGAAGACATGCAAAAATTGGTTTCCTCTTCCAAGTCCGACGGCCACGTGCACCCACCTCCGGCTCGGTGACGGCTTCCCGACCACGAAGGCCGGCGCCGGTTTCTTCGCAAAGACTGCAACACCCGCTCCGCCGGCTTCCGCAACCCACGGTGATGCTTTACCCTGCCGGTCAAGCCGTTCCCGACAC